>JAJJMA010014111.1:0-17557 GCA_023529015.1 Papaver nudicaule | reverse complement strand
AAACTTTATTTGAGAACGAACCCGACGCAGAAATCAATCCGTCCACTGATTTGGCCTGTAATCAGTCTACAGAAGCCAATATGCGTCTCAGGTACTAATTCTGAACAAACCCCATGTTTCCTATCATGTTTTCATTGTTTTTTAGGTTAGAATCATCGATTTGGGGTTTTTTTTTTTCGCCTCAGTGATTTTTACGGTTTGGTTTTCATATGAAACCTAGGCGTAAACAAGTTTTACGCCTTGAGATTCTTCATAAATTAAGGCGTAACATGTTTACGCCTTGCAATCAAGCCGTAAAAAAAACCCTAGTTTTGCCCTAGCATGTATTACGCCTATAAAACCAAGGCGTAAAATTTTTTGAATGTGCTCACAAAAATCTACACCGTAAACATCAAAACCAAACCGTAAACATAGGTTTAGGGCGTAGAAACAAGAAACTAGGCGTAAAGTTCTCCTTAAATTTTTTGCCAAGTTAATTTTACGCCTTCGTATACCAGGGCGTAAAACATTGGTTCGTCTTTTTAGTTTGGAATGTGCTCACAAATATCTACACCGTAAACATCAAAACCAAACCGTAAATATCGGTTTAGGGCGTAAAAACAAGAAACTAGGCGTAAAGTTTTTTTACGCCTTGGTTTGAATCCCTGAACCAAGGCGTAATTTCCTACTGTGACCTTTTTTTTTGTAAACCAATTTTTACGCCTTGGTGAACTGGGGCGTAATTTACTCAACCAAGGCGTAAACTGTGTAATTGAGGCGTAAATAATTCTGTCTCTCATTTAGTTTAGCTCAATGGTTGGTTGTTTATTTGTGTTGTTTGTGTATGTGTTTAGGGAACAAGATAAACAGAAGAAGAAGAGAGGAGATGATCTTCCTGATGTTACGCCTCCCCAACCTCGTGGTACTAAGCATCTAGGTGTTGAAAAGAGAGGTAAAACAAAGACTCCCCAACAATCAACACTACCTCAAAGTGATGGACAAAATGAGAATGAGATTGTTGAAGAAGAATCAATTCCAATCCAAGAGAATGAGATTGAACAAGAACCCAACCAATCTGAAGAGGAGAGTGGCGAATCAGAAGAAAAAGAATCAGAAGAAGAAGAAGAAGAAGAAGAAGAAGAAGAAGAAGAAGAAGAATCAGCTGAAGAAGAAACAATTGTTGAGGTGGTTCCACCCCTTTCTCAAGAACAACCCACTCAACCTCTTGGTCTACCTTCTACAGAACCAAGACTTGAGAGGAAAGCTACAAAGCCTCGGCAAAAAGCACCAGAACCCAAAGGCAAGCACATTCCGGCTCCTAATGATGAAACGTTCTGGTTGCCCAAACCTCCTAGGGGAATAAACCATTGGGGAGAAGTGTAAATAGGGTAATGTTCTCAATCCGATCCGAGTCACAGAGGTAGCAAATCCGATTTTATCCCATCTCTCCTTCTCTCTCAAATGTGTAGTCTCCTCTTTCTCTCTCCAAAAAGTCCTCCTTTAATGGTTCTCTTAAGATCCTATTTATAGAGACTCCCTTTCATCCTTGGGTTGCCATGTGTCCTCTTGGTTACTTATTAACATAATTGCCACTCCTTACTTCTTAAACATCCAAAATGCCTAGACCCAAGCCCAACTAGATGGACTCAATTAAGTATGTATCAAGCCCATTAGGTCCTAATGAACTTGGGTCATCCACATTAGTCCCCTGACGGTTCGGGCGGGCAGAGCATGCCGGGTCGACCGTCACCCATGGATACCCAAGTCCCCTAGCCGTCGCCCACGTTCACTCCCATAACTGTCGAGATCATGCATGGCCTACGTGGCGGCGTACGTTCAGGTCTGTTGGGATCGTGGTCTATGTGGCGAGCGGTTACTCTTTTCCTTGTCATATAAATACTCTTTTACCTCCTGCCTTCTTTAGTCAATTTTCCTTGGTTGAAATTCTTCTCCTTCTCTTCTTTTATTACCATGAGAGATCATGACGAGCCATTACAAGACGACACGCTCGCTCCTAATTACGAGGAGGAGGTTAATCCTGAAACCGCGCTAGAGGGAGAGGGCGCTCCTACTCCTAATCTCGATGTCTTTCCCCCCGCTGATCGGGAAGATGGCTTATTTTCTAAGGATCTATTTGTACGAAGCGTTGCTCTTCAGAGCGCTTTTGTTCCTCTTCCTGGTGCCGAATACCCAGATGATTTCTTCAATCAGCGCCTCCTGAATCGACTACCGCCGCAGTTACCAGCCGACCCGAAGTGGCTGTTAAAGCCAGATAACGCTGAATGGTCATTTCTTCCCTATGAGCAGGTTCCCCGACTAGCTATAAATCGCAGCGATTATGAGCTTCCCAACATTGTTTACAAATCCACGGCGAAGCCTCAAGATGGTTGGTCACCGTGGGTCGACTTCATCGAGGGCCACGAGTCACATGCTCACGTATTAAGGAAAATCGGCGTTCTCGACGCCATCAAAGCGTCCAAAAGTCGTTCTTGCAATCGCAGCAGCATTGATCTGACCAAGCTGGTCACACGCTGGATTTCCCTGTTTCACACTTTTCTTTTCGCTTGGGGGGAGGCGACCATTACTCTTGAGGACGTGATTGCCTTCACTCTGTTGCCCGTTCACGGCACTTGTTATTGGCATCAGTCCGCCGTTGCAGGGTGCATGCGTGAGAAAGATTGGGATTTGGTGGCTATCCTGAAGAAGTCCAAGGAGCTCGCGAGAGATGTTCCAGTTGATTGGGCCGGAGAGAACCCAGAGAAAGGTAAGGAACTCGAATGTGCTCAAGACGACGATGTGGAAGGAGGCGAGGAACATGAAGGCGCTCGGGGTATATACGTTTTTTTTCTTTTTTAGCTCGTCTTCTACCCTTTCCTTGCCCTACACGAGTGTTTATTTCTCGCAACTAATCCTCTTTTTATACCTTCTAGGTGAGGGTGATGGTGAAGCGACTACTTCAAACAAGTCGAAAAAGAGGCGCTCTTCTTATCCATTATTCGTGAAGTATTGGGCGCCGAAGATGGTGGAAGGTCGGCTTAAATGTCCGGACTATGGCGAGGATTCGGAAAGAGCGCAACTAGCAGCGTTTCTCCTCTTCTGGTTGAGTCACGATGTCTTTGAATTTAGCCCAGGGGACACAATCAAAGAGGAGCTTATGCCCATGGCCGTTTTGATGGCGCGTGGCGTATCTTTCCCTCCGGCTCCTATGTTCTTGGGTGGGCTTTACCACCACTTAGACCTGCTCGTGATCGATATCCAGAGAGCCGCTTATGTGCATACGGTCGAGACCTTCGTGCCTGCCAGTTTCCTTCAGATGTGGTCTTGGGACCGGTTTCCAGGGTTTAGCCCGCCAGCACCGACGCTTACCCTTCAAGGCATCGAAGAACGGGTTGACAAGAATGGGGAAACTTACCAGGATCCTATGGTGTATTCTTACCCCCGTGCCCGCCTTTTCAGATGAAAGTCGCCCAAATCTCTTGACAGTATTTCCCATCATATGGATATTGAGACTAAATTTTGCTTTTCTCCGTACACTGATGGTCGCGTCGGGCCTGTTCCTTATACCTTTTATTCGAATGAGGAGGAAATCCTTGATTCTCGAAAGGTGAGGCAGGGGAGTGAAGTGGATTTCATTTTATCAGTCACTTCTGGCTACCTTCCTGGGTTTTGTGGAGGCGCGTTTTCTATCGAGGCTTATAACTTCGATCGAGTTGTCCGCCAAGCAGGTTTTGATCAGGGGGTTCCTCCGCCGCCCTTACCTCTTCTTATCCTAAACGACGCCTCGATTGAGGTCTGTTACGATAGATTTGTCTACTCTGAGGGAGGTGCACTTCGCTGTCGTCCACTCCCCTTTACCATCCGTTATCCAAAGCCTGCTTGAAAAACCCTTCGTGTTTCCGCTGATTGGTTTCATTACTGGAACGAGCTTTTGACTCGTGTGATGAATTTTCTGATCACTGCCCGTGTTGTCTATCCCGCGCCGGATAAAGACGAACTTTGCGAGATGCACTGTGCTGGTCGATTTGTGCTTGAGAAGAGTGTAGCAGAGCCTCTGAGGTTAGTTCCTGGGAACAAGGGTCGGGCTCGGATTTCTTCTGAGACAGCTTGGGGTCCTTTTCCTTTAGATCCCGATGCGGCTGTAAAGCTCAAGCCAAAGAGAAGGCCCCCCCCATTCCTCCCCAAAACCTGCTGGCGGTCAAGGACGATCGCGGACGACTCGAGTCCCCAAGCCATCCCCTTCAGCGCCCGGCGCTGTGATGGACAGAGACAGTTTGGTAAGTGACCATTCTTTTGGTATATCGATTTGGTATTTTGTGTTCGTGTTTCCCAGATATTTTGTTTTACTTAAATTTCTGCTTGCCCGTAGCCTGACGGCGCTCATGATCCAGGACCGCGTAAGCGGTCTCTGGAGGAATGGTTTAACATGCCCGAGTGTGAGTGGCGTGAGAAGGCCTTGATTGATAAACGAAACTGGGAAGCAGGCATAGTTCCCGTTCCTCGGTGTATATCGTCCCCTTCTAACAAGTCTTATACTAAACAGGCGCGTCCCTCGGTCTCCACAAAAAGAAAACGTGTCGCTTCCGTGCAAACTCCTACTCGTTCGAGTAACCCTGGGTTTGTTCAGGAATTCAAACGTCGTAATCAGAGCGCCGGTCCCAAACCGGGTGATGTTATGAAGATGACGCGTTTACATCCCTTAGTTTGTTCCGTTAAGCGTGGTCATGTTAATTCCTTGGATTCTCCGACTGCCATTTTGGAATCCTTCAGCTCATCGATGTCAGGGAGAGAACACCGAGTGGGCCCATCTTCTCCTGACTTTGTACTATCTGATCCAGGTATGCATTAAATTTTACACGTGGAGCGCATTTACTCCCTTTATTAGGCAAGAGGAAAAATTTTTATTCTATATAAAGGCTCTAGTATCTGTTTCATTCTTCAACGAAATAAGAGAGAATTTGAACCTGTGTATGTTTTACCCTAGGTTCATTCGACGGGGATTACTCTGACGAGCAAGCAGGTGATATTGACGTTGACGAGGAAGCGACCTCAGCGCCTATTGAGCAGGTGAGTCATGCCAATTATTTTATCCGCTCCCCCTCCCTCTTTTTTTTTTTACTAACCTTACTATTGCCCTTATTTATTTTGATAGGAAGGGGATATGGGAAAACGTGTGAACAAGGAAACTGACAGCGCGAGTAGTGAGAAGCGCCTGAGGAACTCTTTGCCTCCTAGAAATGACAAAATTGTCAATCGGCCCTCGGCTTCAGCGATATTAGGTTCACCTGCCGCTACTGTGACTCGTTCTCCAGCCGTTAATACATCCCGCTCCTCTTCTGTTAAGACGACTCGTAACGCTGCTGTTCTCCCCTTGTTCGAACGAGTTTTCGATCGGGCGGATATCGGTTTTGAGGACGAGGCTTTTGAGCTCATTCACGGGTTTTGGGTTCCTTCCGTGCACGCGGGCACTTTTACTAAAATTCTGAAACGTCATGACCATATCGTGCCCTCGAACATGGCAGGCAGTCTCGGTGCATCGGTGCAAGTGAAAATGGTCCGTGACCTACTAGTTGCGGCGGCTGGTCTCTATGGCGCTGAGCAGGACCCTCCTTCTGAGAGTCGGATGACGAAATGGGAGAGAGATCTTTCTGTTGCAGAGTATATGCAATTCAACGTTGCTTAGCTACGAGAGCTGTTAAGGAAGGTGAGAACTAAGCCTGACCCCAGAGCCTTAAAGCTATCTGCTAGGATTGAGCAGCTGATCCATGAGAGGGAGCGGTTGACTACCGAGGTTGAAGCTAAAACCGTGGAACAGAAGAAGATCGCCCTGGAGTTCAGTAGTGTTACCGATGCCCTTGGCGGATTGGAGCAGGAGGCCGCGCAGGTGGATCAGGAGCTAGAGATGAAGCGAAAGGAGCTGGCTGATCTGGAGGCTGAAATATGAATTCTTTTCTCCCCCCCCCCCCTTTTTTTTAGCGAGTGGGGATATTATTGTCTTTGAATTTTGAATGTTGGTTTTCTTGTTTGAACATTTATTTCTTGTATTTAATGATGGATTCTATTTAAATAGCTGGAGTATGGGTATTTTGTTTGCATCCTCTTATTTTATTCTGCAGGTATTTGTGTATATGGCGCTATCTCGTGAAGAGGTTGGGAATGAGATTCAACGTTTGCGAAGGGCGAGCTTCGTGTTGTCTATAATAGTTACCTACTTTGGGAAGTTGTCAGATGACTCTTGTCTTGAGTTTGCTGAAGTGAGCTCCTTGGTGGAAAGGGTGAGACTATCGGGGCACGAGCCTGATAAAGTTTCCTTGGAGCGCCTTCGAAGCTATAGGGCGCGTCGAGTGTTCTCTACTTTGAGTTTATATGACAGTTCTCGGGCTCTGCGCATAATAAATGCATCATTAGCCCATGACTTTGTTTTGTTTCGTACGTTTCGGAGTCGAAGTGTCTAGAAGGGATATTTTCGGTCAAGGGAGCCGTCTTTTCGATTCCCGTGTCGTAATAAATGTACCCCTGGACTGTTAACTCTTGAGGATGTCTATATATATGTGTTCTATCATCTTTTTCATTTCATTTTTCTCGTGTGTTTGTTTTTTTTTTTTTTTGTTTTATTTAAGTAATTTCCGATGGCATTTCGCCTACGCGGCTATTTTGTATCTTTGTCCTCAGCGCCATCACTGTCTACTCCTTTAGATTTAGAGCAAGAAATCGGGCGGCTGGAATCAGTCAAGGAAGAGATGGAGCTGATAGTCACGCATAGGCGAGAAGATTATGAGGCTCTTCAACAGATTTGGAACGAGCACCATGCTAAGTGGGAAGCAGCTTGTGTTGCTGGTCACGCTCCTGGCGTTCAGTTTGGTTCGCATAATGAGGTTGGACTTCGTAGGCGAATGGACCGAACCCATGGTCGTCGTATTAGCACTCTTAGTGGCCTCTTGGAGGCCGAACGCTTTGTCAAGGACATTGACGCGGAGCTTGAGCGATGTAGGCGCGCCATAGCTGTAGGCGCGGTCATGCCGTTAGTCTAATCTTCCCTATGTAGATGCCGTATGGCTTTTTTATGAAAACGTATATTTATTTGACACATGTCATTCATGCCCGAAACAATTCCCGCTGCATTAAATGTACCGACTTTGTCAGTATAAAAAGCGTTTTCCAGTTGCCTATTTTTTCAATTGTTATTTTTGTTCCTTTACAATCAATCGAGATGGCATCCCTGGATGGTTTGTGGGTATTAGCTCTTCCCGCTATTCCTGGCGCGTTAAAGCGTGCAAATCTTGAAAAGGAAACAAAGCGCTTACATAGTATCCTCTTGGAAACTAAGGGCTTACTCCAATCACATGAACAACGATGTAAGAGCATCCGCGTGGCCCTGTCGGAACAATGTGAGACTATGGAATTGATTCGTCGTGCAGGCGCGGATTCGTATTTACGAGGCAAGGCGCGTCATCGCTATAATGAGCTCGTGCAACAACTTTCCAAAGAAGAGGATTATGCGGAGTATGCACGGGATTCTGTTGATTTTGTCGCACATCGCTTTGCCGAATGTGAAGCCGAGCTAGTTAAGCTAGCCGATGTTTAATATATGCCGCAATGCTCTTTACTATTATGAGAGCGTGCTCTTCTGTAGTTGTCTGATTTTCTTTTCATTATAGAAAGTAGCTCTTATTTGTGTGCCTTGGGGCTAATGTTATTGATATGTTGTGTTTAGACTATTGAAACCGTGGACAGACAACGTGTTTAATGCGCTCCTTACTGGTAAGGCGCGTGTTTAGACGACCCTCTGGGTACGTTCCGATAGTTTGATAAATATCGTAGATTAAATAATTGATATAACGCCCCGAGCGTATTCCAACACTGTTGCATAATCTTTGCATAATCGTCCCTAATATGCGGCCCTGAGCCAACTGATAAGCGCGTGGGTCTATGATAAAACTGGGCGCCTCAAGGCGTTTGTACGCAAGATTTTGTTTTGCTGATAGGGCGCGTATTAAGCAACCCTTCGAGCATATTCTGATAGTTGGCGTAATGCCCCGAGCATATTACGATAATGTGTCGTGTAACCTTTGCATGATGTTGATATGCGGTTCAGAAGCTATTTGCATTTTTGTTTTGCTGGTAGGGCGCGTGTTAGGCCACCCGCCGCACATGTTTCAATAGTTGGTGGAACGCCCCAAGCGTGTTTTGGATGATGTATTAATCAGTTGGTATAACGCCTGTCTTAGAGTGGCCGCGTATCAGGCGTTCCACCGAGCGTGTTCCAGTAAAAGGAAGCGTGTTCGGTGCGCTCCTGAGGCAGCGTGTTCAGTGCGCTCCTTATGGGTTTTCGGTGCCCAATCGACCAGGGTTATCAGTGCCCTTATGTTTAATCGATTTTGTTATAAGGGGAAACGTGTTCAGTGCGCTCCCGAGGTAATCATGTTTGATGCATTCTTTGGGTTTTCGGTGCCCACGAAATAGATAATCGACTGAAGGAAAGAGCGTATATTTCTCTTATATATATATATATATATATTTTTTCGTGTTTACATATAATGATAAATAAACGAACGAAGATAAGTAACAATAAGGGGTAGAAGTTACCACCAGTGTCCCCTGGCCCTAATCTCTTATGCATAGTATAACTTAATCCATTTGTTATTAATTGGGGTATCGATCTCCTCACCACTCATGTGGTTGAGGTAATAGTAGCCACTTTCTGCAACCTTTCGTACAATATAGGGCCCGCGCCAATTCGCTGCAAATTTTCCTGCTTTGGCTTTCCTTTGCACGTGCTTTGCGATTTTTAGTACAATATCGCCAACTTCGAAGGAACGAGGTATTACCTTTTTGTTATAGTGACGCGCCTTAGTATTTCTATAAGTTTCGGCGAATTTTTCCGCCCTCGCCCTTTTTTCTGCGAGTGCGTCAAGGTGCGCGATTCGGCTTACATCATCAGGTTCCGTATGGCTGGCTATCACTACTCTGGCTGACGGCACCGCTACTTCTGCTGGTAGGATGGCATCCTCTTCATATACCAAAGAATAAGGAGATACTCCTGTTGAGCTCCGCCTGGAGATCTTGTAGGCCCATAGTGCCAAAGGTAGTTGCTCGTGTCAACTCCTGTGATGGTCGTGGACAGTTTTGCTCAGGATGTTGAGCAGCGTTTTGTTGGTGGATTCTGCCAATCCGTTTCCTTGTGGGTAATACTCAGTTGACGCGTGTTGCTTTATATTGTACTTGGCCAACAAGTCCGCCACCTTCTGATTAATGAATGAAGTACCGTTGTCTGAGCGAATGATAATTGGCGCGCCGAAACGACAAATGATTATATATTCCGTGGCCGTGATTATATATTTGTGCCTTCCAGAAGACAGAGGGCTGATAGGACCAATCAAGTCCAGACCCCAGCTGTGGAAAGGCCATGGAGCAACTACGCTATGTAATTCTTTGTGTGGCGCTTGAATAACGTTTCCATGGAGTTGACAAACATCGCATTTCCTTACAAAATCTGCCGTGTCCGCCTCCATGGTGGGCCAATAGTGCCCACCGTCGTGAATATGTATGAATAATTTGCGTTTTCCTTGATGTTCCGTCTCATGTGCTTTGGTCATTACTGTTCGCGCTTCTTCACTACTTAGGCATCTTAGGGCGCCGTTGTTAAAACTTCGCCGGTACAGTACCCCTTCACTGATAAAGAAACGCGCCGCATTTTTCTTTATCACAAAGGCTTCTACCTCATCTCCCGGGAGTGATCCGTTCCTCAGATAATTTATGTACGGCTGCCTCCAGTCCAATTCTTCGATCGTGCAAACTTCCGCTTGTTGCGGCGGCGCTTGGCATTCCGTGCAATTGTTTTGTAAAGTCGCGGCTTGTGTTGCCATCTCAGGCCAATAGTACCCTTGCCTTTGTATCCTCCTGTATAGTGGAACCACCCCTGAGTGTCCACAAGTT
The DNA here is from genome assembly GCA_023529015.1 of Papaver nudicaule. Lineage (NCBI taxonomy): Eukaryota > Viridiplantae > Streptophyta > Magnoliopsida > Ranunculales > Papaveraceae > Papaver > Papaver nudicaule. The sequence continues at coordinate 7,645 of JAJJMA010014111.1, read as the reverse complement.
TCTTGATGAACTTTGTCCAAGAGGTTTATCGCTTCTTGATTCCCTACGCACCGTGCTAGAGCTCCCCCTGCCATTCGGTAGTACAGCTGCCCTTTGATGATCACGAAAGATTTCAACTTTTTGAATAACATCGACCTGTCTTCCTCTGGCTTACTGAGCTCTCTCATGACTCCCTTCCTCCAATCGTTTTCTTCTTCGAATTTCATCTCTCGCAACCACGTGCTAGGCAGCTCTTGCCTGTATACGGTAATCGATCCTTCATCTTTGCCGTTCAAATTGATTTTTGCCGCTAGTGTTGCCAAAGCGTCAGCATGTCTGTTCATGGCTCTTCCAGTGTGCCCTAACTCTATTTGGGCAAACTTGGCCATCTGCTCTTGTACCTCCGCGCGATAGGGTGCTAGCCGTTCTTCTTTGACTTGGAATTCCCCCCTGCTTGGCTCATGACCAACTTCGAGTCACCATGTACATGAAGTCGTTGGAGTTTCATCTGCTCCGCTAGTTTGAGGCCTATTAGGAATGCCTCATACTCGGCCATGTTGTTGCTACAAGCGAAGTCTAGTTTGAAAGCGAACGATAATAGCTCCTTTTCGGGTGTTTCGAACACAATGCCTGCCCCGCCGTACGTCCCATACGACGACCCATCAAAGTACATGTCCCACGCACCTTCTTCCTCTAGTTCTGCTACTTCCCCGGGGATGTCCTCGTAAACATCAGTCTCGTCGCTTCCTGGGAACGCGGCTAAAAGATCTGCAATCGCTTGACCCCTGATGCCTCGCGGTCTTTGGTAGCATAACCCGAACTCCGACAGCTGGAGGGACCATCGCGCAGTTCGCCCCGTTAAGTATGGGCGTTCAGCTAGATAAACCATGGGATTCGCTGCGGCAATCACCACCATTTGATGCGCCAACAAATATGGCCTTAGTTTTTGAGCTGCATAGATGAGAGCTAGGCACGCTTGCTCTATGCGGGGATACCTCACCTCGGCTTTCTTCAACAAACGACTCACATAATATATAGGGAAAAGCTGGTCATTTCCCAAATCCTGGGCAAGGAGCGCTCCTATCGCTTCGGTCGTGTACGCTAGATAGAGGTGTAACCGTTTGCCCCTGGTATCGGGAGGCGAGGACTTGCGGGCAAGTCAAGCATCGTTTTATGTTGTCGAACGCGGTCCGTTGGACATCTCCCCATTGAAACACACACCCTTTCTTTAGCAATGGGGTAAAAGCGGCCATCATCTAGGCGAGGCCTGGTATAAACCGCCTAATATAAGATATTTTCCCTAAAAAGCTCTGGAGCTCCTGTATGTTAGAAGGGATGTCCATACTAAGTATTGCTTGCGCTTTTCCTGGATCCACTTGGATTCCCGTGCTGGTAACCACAAAACCCAGGAACTTGCCCGACGTGACCCCGAAAGCACACTTTAGGGGATTCATCTTAAGCTTGTACTGTCTGCAACGCTCAAATATCGTCCGTAAATGGTCGATGTGGTCTTCCCTCTTCCAGGATTTGACCACAATGTCATCGACATATACTTCAACTTGCCTATGAATCAAATCATGAAAAATAGAAACCATGGCGCGTTGATAAGTTGCCCCCGCGTTCTTCAGCCCAAAGGGCATCACCTCGTAGTAGAAACATCCAAATGATGTTTGGAATGCCGTCTTGTGTGCATCAACAGTGTCCATTCTAATCTGGTTGTAGCCACTGTAACCATCCATAAATGAAAACATTTGGTGGTTACTAGTCGCGTCTACAAGCATGTCAATATTCGGCACAGGGAACTCGTCCTTTGGACAAGCTCTATTCAAATCTCTGTAGTCCACGCAGCAGCGGATTTTTCCATTTTTCTTCATTACCGGTACAATGTTAGCTAACCACGGCGCGTTCTTTATGGGTTTGATGAATTTCGCCGCCACTAGCCGCTCGACTTCCTCCTTTATTGCCAACGCCACATCCTTGTGAAAGGTACGACTTCTTTGCTTTACAGGGCGCGCGTAAGGGAGAACGTCTAGAGAGTGTGCAACTAAATCCGCGTCCAATCCTGGCTTCTCGCTGTATGTATAGGCAAAAACGTCTCTATACTCCTTTAATAGTTCGACCATTCTTCTCCGTTCTTCCTTTCCGAGGGACGCGCTAATTTTGATTAGTCTTTCTTCTTTATCACCAATGTCTACTTCTTCTACCTCGTCTAACGATGGTATCTATGTGGGTTCCTCCACTGGTAGTGACTCTGCTGTCACTTCTTCTTCCTCATCGGGAGATGGTGTCACCTGGCTTGTAGATGCTTCACACAATTGCTCGGGTGGCAGCATCTCCGCTGATTGCTATAATCTGTAAATGTGCCCTCCGTCTTGAGTAGTGCAGCGGTGAAAACGAGGCTCTGACCCTGTCTTTAGCCTTTTGGTACCTGCTGATGCCCCTAATCTCTCGGCGCTAAATACAGATGCCTTCTCTTCGACTTTTCTCTTTTCTTTAGGTATCTCCAAACGAGCGGGATCAAAGACTGAAACTTTATTTTCCTCTTCCCACTTTGGTAAAGGGATCGTCCGGGACAGACCTATTACAGCCGCTTCTCCCTGCCCAGCTGGCTGATAAAAAACTGCTTCCGCCATATATGCTTCCTCGGGACCAAAAGGGTTGTTCGTGGCTGGTACTCTGTATTCCCTGCCCCTGATGCTAGTTTTGATGCATTGATGATAGGTGGACGCCACGACATGGTGATCGCGTATCCATCCGCACCCTAGAAGTAGGTGAAACGAAGTGTGATCGTCTAACACATGGAAAGGTACTGACGCTTTAATCGGCCCAATGGACACAACGAGGCATATTACTCCGATTGCTTCTTGGGTATGACCTCCGAAGCCGCGTACCACTGTTTTTCGTTCTCTGATGTCCTCCCTTGGTATTCCTAGTAAATCCAGAGTGTATACCGAGACAAGGTTCAGCGACGCCCCTCCATCGATGAATACTCTTCTTAATTGCTGCTTATTAACAGTCGCAGTGAGGTACAAGGGACTTAGGTGCTCTCCCGGATGCATATATCGCTATCATCAAAAGTGATCCTTCCTCTTGATAGCGCCTGGTGGCCTGCCGTTATGGCCGCGATTGCCTGAGACGCCTCCCTGACCTGGTCTTCGCTGAAACCGAGGGAATCGAAGAATTGTTGTGCGATGATGGTTTTGGAGAACTGGAAAGCGACATTATTGGTCCCCTCGAAATCCTGTTTTCCACCGGACAACTCGCACGCCTCTTCCTTGGATTCCTCCCATGCTGCCACCCCTCGTCCCTGGGGTCATGGGAAATCATCATGACGTTGTGGCTGGGCAAAGGATCCTTGTCTATTCGTTGTCGTCCGAGGTCTATCTCCCCGGCCCTCTCTTTCCTCCGAAACACATTTCGTACCCCATAACAATCAAGGGTCGAGTGGTTTACCCTCCTGTGAAAATGGCAATATCGTTCATGAGCTTTGTTGACAGTGTTTATGTCTACGACAGCGGGTGGTAAGTTAATTTCTCCGTTAGCGGCCCATTGGTCGACCAGGTTCTCGATTTGCTCTTTTGTGCAGGGTATAGGCGCTGGAATAGGACGTTGATTGTTGGAGTTATTTCCACTTCGTACTCCTTGTGGTGCGGCGCCTTGATACGGCTGGAAGGGCGCTTGTCGCTTATTCCCTGGGGCGGGTCCATTGCTAGCAATTGCCGCGCTCAATGAGTTAACGGAGTTGTACCACGTCTGCTCCATCTTCGCCTGCTGAAAAATCCCGAGGCAATCTGATAACCGCGCCGCGGCCTCTTCTAATTCTACAAAGGTTTGGAATTGGAAATTGGACAAGGCGAAGCGCAAGGTGGCAGTCATTTTTCCAACGCAGATCTCGACTAGTCTGTCTTCTGGCACTTCTTCGCTTAACTCGAGCGCGTGGCTTCGGAACCTCGTGATGTATTTCATAGGGTCTTCATCGACTCCCATAGTTGTTCGTGCTAAATCGACCGATGTCACTCGCCTTTTTGCGGAGAAAAACTTTTTGAAAAATAAGCGCGCCATCTCCTCCCATGTCGCTATGCTTCCTGGTTTCAAATTGTCGTACCATGTATACGCGACGTCGGACAACGATTTCGAAAACTCTTTCAGGCATAGATTTCCGTCTTTCGCATGCTGATTCATCGCCGAAAGAAAACGACTCAAATGCTCTCGTGCGTTCCCCTGTCCTGTATATACCTTGAACTTGGGCGATGTATAGTCATGCGGGAACTTGTAAGCAACCACCTCTTTCGTATACGGGGGGTCCAGAGAGCTATACCCATGGTCTTGTCTTGCTACTCGGTAATGCTCTTCAATATACCTGGCTAGGTCTTCCTCCGAAATCTTCCCAATTAGCGCACTGGGTCCTTCTCCTTCTTGCTGAAAGCCTTTGGTGGACTTGGGTTTTGCCCGTCTGGTAGCTATTCCGACCAAATTTGGCTCATCAAAAGTTCCGGCGATCGGTCCGGCATCTTCTTGCAAAGATACGCCCTCCTTCTGTTTAATTAGCGTCATCAAATGCTGCTGTTTTTTCGCCTGTGTTGCGAATTCCTGTCGCATTTCCTCCAAACTCGTGTCTTTTGTGTTACTGGCGGCAAATGGTGCAATTCCCTTGCCCCCCTGCGCCGTCGTCGCAGGTGCATCTACGATCCCTACAGATACCTTTTCAATCCTCTGCGCGTCATCAGTATCGCTGTCCACTGGTTCGTGCTCTATTAGGACAAAATCCTCGCCTGGAATGGGGACTCGCTCTGCTTTTCTTTGAGGCACGCTCATTGCTTCTAGCGCTGGTTGCATTCCGCTGGACTCGAAATCGGTCTCCCGGTGTGGTCGCCAATGTAAATAGGGTAATGTTCTCAATCCGATCCGAGTCACAGAGGTAGCAAATCCGATTTTATCCCATCTCTCCTTCTCTCTCAAATGTGTAGTCTCCTCTTTCTCTCTCCAAAAAGTCCTCCTTTAATGGTTCTCTTAAGATCCTATTTATAGAGACTCCCTTTCATCCTTGGGTTGCCATGTGTCCTCTTGGTTACTTATTAACATAATTGCCACTCCTTACTTCTTAAACATCCAAAATGCCTAGACCCAAGCCCAACTAGATGGACTCAATTAAGTATGTATCAAGCCCATTAGGTCCTAATGAACTTGGGTCATCCACAAGAAGCACCTGATAAAAACAAAGTGCTATTTGGTTACCCATGCTCCTATGCTGTAAAAGTGGCTTCTGCGCGGGTAATTATCTTATAATCTCAAAATTACTGTATGTAGTTTGTACATTATTTGATCCTTCCAACAAAGTACATTAATTTCTTTTGATTTTTGCAGGACCACAAAAGGCTTGCGCTTATTTTGAAACACTCAAAACCACGACTGTGGGATTTGGAGTTGAAATGTGACAAGGTTCAAAGCATTGTAAAAGAAAAAGCCAAACAATTGTACAATGCATCAATACATACCCAGGACAAGGTTGATGGTGTTACAGTGAGTGCACTTAGAGAACGATATTGGCCAGAGACCGGCACTTTACACTTTGGATTTGGCGAAATGGCTTTGATTCCCGATGATGCAAAGCAAATCAAGAATCTTGAAACTAGTGGAAAGCATGTGTATCTTGGTAATGATAACAAGATGGAATGGGGGGAGCTCAACCGATTGGCTATGAAAGCGTTTGGTTGGTCTAAGGAACAATATGACGAAGAGTGGATATATGGGGGTGGGAAATTGTTTCCAAGAAGGGTAAAGCACCACTCAAGGCTAGGAAAATTGTTAGCAATCGTTTGTGGTTAATGTATGGTAATACAAAGAAGAAGGTCGCAGATGGAACCCAGATAAGTGATGTGGAAGCCACTAGAGTTGCGAAAGCTTGGATGTTGCACACCATGGGCACCGTCATGTTCCCTGATCAAACGGGTAATAGGGTCAATGCAACCTACTTAAAATATCTTGATGACATTGATACACTTGATGATTATGCGTGGGGTACTGCCGTTATTGCCTTCTTGAACGCCTCACTTGCTAAAGCTTCCAGAGCTCAAACCACCAAAATCGAGGGTGATGTTCGTCTTCTACAGGTAAGATTATCTTTTGTGTAATAACCTTAGGTTAGTTTTGCATACGTCATTGAAATATGGGTATTTTGTTTCATTGCAGTCGTGGTTCTATGACCATTTCCCCACTTTGGCACCTAAGGAGGATAAAGATTGGAAAAACAAACCAGAAGGCACCCCTACGGGTAAGAGATTCCCTTTCAAAGAAGGTGGTGTACATGAGAAAGAAGCGAAGGTAGTTTTGTTGAGGCAACAGTTGGATGCTATCACTCTCAAAGATGTGGTTTTTGACCCATATTTTTGCTTGAAACCTGATGAAAATGGCGAATTGGAGGATGTGCGTGAATTTTCAAAAGTGAGTACTTACACCGGACCTTTGTATCATCCATCCGGGTTCCATTTGTACAATCCTCAACGTGTGATGCGCCAACTTGGTTATGAACAACCAATAGTTCGGGAGGAAAAGTTCGTGTTGCAGAAACAAGTCTCCAAACTTGTATCTTCCAAGGTCAAATTGGATTACCTACCTGAGCCAAAACTTGACCACTGGGAAGCACGGGAAACCGCCGACTACCAACTAGTGTTGAACATGGAGGATTTTACAGCCCATATAAAAGATGTCGAGGAAGGATACTTGCAGTGGTTTAACAACTTTGGACATCCCATGTTGATCAATATTGATCCTAGAGCCTCAGAGGCGATTCGAAAGGAACAAGAAAGAAACACTCGTAATACTGCAAGCACATCAAGTGAGGCTTCAATGATAGCTACTTTGAAGAAAAAGCTTAATCAAGCCGTAAGAAAATAGAATTAAATTTAAATCTTGATTTACATTTTCTCGTCTTGATTGTTGTCTAACATTGTGAGTGAATTTGTTTATATTGTGTAGAAGGAAAATGTTTTTTTGGTAGCTTCTAGACTTACATCATGTATCAATCGGGATAAGATGTTGAATGTTGAAGAACAACGCGTGATGAAGTCGCAATTAGAGATTGCCTTTGATCCGGCACAACAAGGGGTTTTTGACGAGTTGAGGAAGACGAGAAACAAGAGGGGGCCTCCAGTAATATAAGCTACACCGGAAGAAGATGCGGGTGTTCATGAAGCTCAAGGGAGAGGTTGAGGTCGAGGTCGCAGTGATCCTAAAACTCGTGGTGCTTCATCATCTTCCTCGAACAAAAGAGCCAGACGATGAACAAAGCTTTAACTCTCTCTCTATCTCTCTATCTTGAACTCATCTTTTATGTGGTTGGAACAACGGATAATGGTTGTTTGTTTTTGTTATGTGTTTGTTGTGTGGTTTGAACGATGGATAATGGTTGTTTGTTTAAGCAAATGGATTTGTGTTTGTGTGGTATGTATTATATGGTTTTTGTGCCTTTTTTTACAGGAATTTACGTCTTGGTTTGTATTCAAAATTGGGGCGTATACAGTTTTTACGGTTCAGAAACCAAACCGTAAACAATGTTTACGCCTAATTAACCAAGGCGTAAAAGTTCTGATTTTCTCAAAAAAAATGCAAGTTATTTTTACGCCTAGTATATGTACGCCGTAGAATTCTCCTGTAACTCTTGAATTTT
>JAJJMA010014104.1:46139-62787 GCA_023529015.1 Papaver nudicaule | reverse complement strand
GAGCCAAAACGAAAAGTTGGTAGTATTTCGGTACCCCTCCTTTTTCAAATATGACACTATTTTTACTGCTGTTTATCCCCAAATATCACGCAAATACAAGCTGTTTATGGTTCATATTCATATATGACACAAAAGAGGATGAAGAATGCTTGGGAGAGGATGAGAAGACCTATGATTCATATTCAAATATGACCTAGTTTTACTGTTGTTCATCCTCAAATATGACGCAAATACAAGCTGTTTATAGTTCATATTCATATATGACACAAAAGCGGATGAAGAATGCTTGGGAGTGGATGAGAAGACCTATGGTTTGCACAAGGTGTGGATAAAAGGTTCACCATAGCAGCGCTACTTATAAGCATATAGAGCAAATTGACTGATAATTTTCTAGTCATGTAACTAGTGTTTTTTTTTTTGTTGTTGCAACACTTCATGTGAATTAGTGAACACGTTTGTAAACTTCATTGAGGAATATGCTTCTTCTACGTGAATATTAATGCAATAACTGAACTTTATGGAGTTTATTTTGACATATGAAATATACAAAAAAAGGACTAACTAGGATGACTTGTTTTGCCAATAAGGATATTTTGGTAATTTGGATATTTTCAAACAATAAAGGACTAACTAGGAAGACTTATTTCACAAAGGACTAACCAGCTATAAATCGGTGAAAATAGGACTAAACAATTTTTTCCCCGGAGAACAATTATATTTCGAAGAGAAGTTTTGTCAATTTTTACTCACTATGATGCGTGGGTAACACTACAATTGATTTGATGTTCTTAGAATTGTGAATATAACAAGGGCCGTAATATAAGAAAAAAGATGGATTTTTTTTAAATCAAGATTTTTTCCTTAATCTAAGAAATAGGTTATTACTTTCTAATGGAAAAATGTTAGCAGATCGGGTCTTCTAAAAAGAATCCCACAATAGTTTCACATTTTAGTTTATGCAAGTACCATTATCAGTATTTTTTTCTTTTTTTGATCGGTCAATAGAAAAATTCATTGAAAAAAGGTATTTAGGGGTACCTTAACCCCATAAATACAACCGACAAAAAAAAAAAAAGGAAACCAAAAAGGAATTCGGCCACCTAAAGAAAAAGAAAAACATGAACGAGTCAAAGACACCAACAAGTCTCACTATCTATCTCTCACAACCAAGTCATTGAAAATGATAAAAGTATGTATCCCATAGTGCTATCACCGTATTCGCCGTTAACCCTAGCATTTTAGTGTGAGACTCCGCCCAAAAAAAAAAGCTTGAACCTTGATATCTCTAATCATAGTTGTCAAATTTTTCTTTTTGTTATTGAAGACTCTTTCATTTATTTTTTTCCAAATGCACTACCATATTGCAACCGGTAAATTATTCCAAATGCGGCTAAGACGGCCATCACCCAATCAAAACTCCAAGATTTTATAGTTGTGGCGATACTACTATTGTAGTTCCAACGAAAGTTACATCCTTCGACAAAATACGACCAAATTCTCTTATTTCTCCGACAATCATAAAATAAGTGAAAACTTGTTTCATCTTTCTCCTCACAAAACCGGCATAACCAATCCATAGTCATACCCCTTCGTTATAATTTATCCGCCGTCATCAACCTTTCATGAAAAAGAAGCCAAAGGAAAAAATTTAACTTACATGGATATGCCCGACTCCAAATGATTTCCTTTGAGAAACTTAAATCACCGGTTTCCATAAGAGAATTAACCCCGTATAGGTGTCCGACGTACTATTTTCATCAACCACCCATAATCTAGAATCTGAAACTCCTTCTTGAATATTCACCGTGTCTAGTAATGAGTTTAGAGAATCAACCTCCCTCGTAATAGTTTGAGAATACTTATTTCGAGACATGAACTTCAATTTGATGCCGTCTTCAGAGATTTCATATAACTGAGCCACCACACACCCTTTAGTTCTTGAAGCTTCAAATGCCAAAGGAAATTTATTGCATAAGACCTCATCCTCAATCCACAGATCTTCCCAAAACCTAATTTCATTCCCCGCACCAATATCAAATCTCACATGTTTGTTGAAATCTTCAAGCTCACCATAAATATTGTGCCACAAGCTAACACCCTTTGGACCTTTAGGATGAAGAGTTTCCCAACCGGTTGGAGTTTCACCAAATTTTTCCACAATAATCTTTCTCCAAAGAGCTTCCTTCTCTGTGCCAAACCTCCACCACCACTTTTTAAGAAACGCCGAGTTCATGTGTTTAGACATTCGAATTCCAAGACCACCATTTTCCTTTGATATCACCACTTTAGACCACCCAATATTATGAATTTGTTTCTTGTTAGAATCGTCATCCCAAAGAAAGTTCATCACAATTTTATCAAGTTTTTTAGTAATGGAGCAAGGGACAAGAATAATTGATAGATAATAGATAGGCAAGCTTGCCAATACACTTTTAATAAGAGTCAACTTACCACCTCTCGCTATTGTCCTCCTATTCCAAGAGGAGAGTCTCGACGAACAAGATTCGATAATCTTCTCCCACTTTTAAGTGCCACAATTTTATCGCCCAATGGAAGACCAAGGTAGACACTTGGAAAGTTTGACCTTTTGCACCCCAACATATTAACGAATTCGTCAATGTCTTCATCAAGAGCAGCACCAAATAAACAACTTTTGGAAAAATTGATCTTCAAACCCGAAGGTAACTCAAAACAAAGAAGTAAATACCGAAGAGTATCTACTTGTTCACACTTCGCATCAAGAAAGAAAATGGTGTCATCGGCAAATTGTAGATGATTTACTTTGATCCCCTCATTTTTCTCCGAGAAACTCGTTATTTTACCAACCTCTTGAGCCATATGACTCAATACTTCTCCAACGATTATAAATAGGAAATGAGAAAGAGGATCACCGTGACGAAGACCCTTCTCACTACAAAAAACACCATGGTTGAGACTAGACTTGCCATGGGCTTTTCTGGTCATCTAGCTGCTGGTCTGGGAGAGAATGAATCTGAAAGGAGTGGAGTCCGGGATAGCGTTGAAGGCTGCCTGTTCGATTCACGTCAGATTCCGAATAATTTGTGCACAGATTTTATACCTATTGACGACTCCATCGGTGACATTATATGTTGCTTCGCTAAAGTTGGATAAACTAAATGTTAGGGCATTGTCCGGTCAAACCCACTAGCTTTGGTATGTCAAGCTAGTTGTCAATTTTAGGTGTCAAAACACAATTCTTGATTTAGCCTACTAGAGTTTAGATTTCGGAATTGGGGCCCCATTCACTAGAACCAAAAACTTGGAGTAAAACCATTTTGTAAAACTTCATTAAGAACCAATTCACATTATCAAAAGCCTTTTTGAAATCTAATTTGCACACTAACCCCGAATTTTTTTTGTCTGAGTCTAGAATCCACACATTCGTCTGCTATCAATACTACATCTAGAATTTGACGCCTCTTTGTAAAGCTAGATTGAGATGGAGAAATTAAAATATGAAGATATACTTTCAAACGCTCCGCTAGAACTTTGGAGATAATCTTGTAAACACTTCCTTTGAGGCTAATAGGCCAAAAATCCTTGACCTCCTCAACAACAATCTTCTTAGGAATTAGAGCAATACAATTGTTCTTCAACGAAATATCAAGAACAGTATGATCATGAAATTCTTCGAAAACCTTCATCAAATCATCTTTTAAGAAATCCCAACCAACAATGTAGAACTTCATTGGGAACCCATCTGGACCCGGAGATGTATCCACACCCAAGTCTTCAATTGCTTTCTTAACTTCTTCTTCATTAAAAGGTCTCTCCAACCAATCTCTAGCATTTCATCTATTTGATTTATACGCATATTCTTGATTCTCGGTATATGATTGGATGCTTCTTTAAAAGCTACCTCAAAATGATTTGTGATTCCCTCTTTAATCTCATCTTTGTCCCCGGTCCATCTACAGTTGATGCGAAGATTATGAATGTTGTTAATTGCTCGACGCCTCTTTAACATACGATGAAAATGCTTAGTATTTCTTTCACCATCTCGAATTGCTTTTACTCTTGATTTTTGACGAATTAATATTTCTTTGCGTCTATGAGCCGTTTCGAACTCCACTTTCGCCAAAACAAGTAAATCATCTTCAACTTTGGCAAGACTTCCATCATCATCATCATCATCATCATCATCATCATCATCAATATCTTCCAATTCTTTCATCTTTTCAAGCGCCATATCGAAAGCCCGATCGACACTCCCAAAAACGTTTTTATTCCACTCCTTCATTTTCTCTTTCAAAATATTTAGCTTCTTTGAAAAATACGCACTCGCGGAACCTACAAAAACGAAAGATTCTCACTATTCTTTCATCAAAGAAACTATGTTAGTACCTTCAAGCCAAGATAATTGGAAACGGAAAGGACAAGCGCCCCAATCTGTCACAATAGAGCACAACTCAATAGGAAAGTGGTCGGAGAAGGGTCTTGCATGTCTCTTTAAATTGAGATTTGGAAATTGCTCCTCCCAATCTAATGAGAATAAAAAACGGTTGATCCTACTCAATAGGAAAGTGGTCGGAGAAGGGTCTACGCCAAGTATACTTTGCACCGGAAAGAGGCAAATCCACAAGCTCAAAGTCATTAAAAAAATCATCTAAAAGTTGCATAGAGTTTGCAATTCTACGACAACCTCTTATTTCTTTCATGACTCTAATTTCATTGAAGTCTCCACCAATACACCAAGGGAAACTAGCCCAATACCTATGCAAGATGGCTAACTCTAAAAAGAATCTTCTTTTCTCACTCACATTACTACAAGGGCCATAAAAACCGGTGAGAACCCACCGAAAGTTATCCTCCAAATTGCCACATAAAATGCTAACAGTAAAAGTTCCTTCAGGCTTAGTCTTATGGGGCTACTAGTTGGGTACTAGATTCACCAAAAGCGTGGTCTAAAGTAGTAGTACTACTTCTCTCTCCTAGCATTTGGTAGTAGTTGAAGTAGTAGCTACTACTGAAACGTTGAACGGTTCAGCGCTGAAAAAGCGAGAAAACGCTGAATGGTTCAGCGCTCAGCGTTGAATGGTTCAGCGTTTTTCTGCAGCGCTGAACGGTTCTGCGTTAAATAACTTTTCCGAGTTTGACCTTTTTTTTCATACACCCAGTTGACACCTTCAGCAATATATCCTGTTTCTAACTCTGTTTTCTCACACTCACGTTACACCACCAATTTACAAACACCGGTTATGCAAAAATGAACAAATTTCATACCAACAAATTCAGAAAACAAATACAAGTTGCACCATATGTAAATTAAAAGATAAATTTTCATTAATAACTTAAAAGATTACATTAAAATTTAAATCCGCTCATTCGAGTAATGTGTTCGCTACACTTTTTAGGAGAAAATTACGAATGAGTATTCCCCAAAGGAATAATTACATTGAAATTTAAATTAATACTTCAAAGGTTTTGAGAAAATCCTTTATCTCATGGTAATGTGCTTCGTACTCGAACTCCTTTCCTTTACCTTGTTTCCATACCTTCAAAGTCCTGGCATAAACTTCATCTTCCGTAACATCTTTCCCAAGTCTAGCTCGGACAAATCTCCCCAAGTGCATAAAATCATGAACGTTTTGACGTATTTTCCACCATCGTTCTGAGAGGCCTCTTACATCGCGGACATATTGGTTTTGAAACTTGAAGTCATCTTCGATATACTTAAACAGAGAGCTCCACTTGATAGTACCACGACTTTTTTGTAATCCATAATAGTGGATCACGTCTTTACAAAGACGTTGATCTTCTTCCAACGTAAATGGAGCGAAGCTTGGTTTCTTTCGTGTTGATGGAGGAGATAATGGTTTTTGAGATGGAGAACATGTATAGTAGTACTCATGAACTAACTTATCAGTCATGTTTCGATATTGTCTACGAGGAGGAGATGCTGGAGGAGATGTTGAGATTGATTCATTTGGTTTCTGTAGTAAAGATAGTATCTCTTGTGTTGTTCGAGTTGGCCTTTTGGTATTTGAAGATGAACTAGACATCATTTGGTATTTTTCTCTTGATTGATTGTGATAAAGGAAGAGGGTTTGAGAAGAAGAGGTATCTAGAAAGATGATTGTTTTAGAAGAAGAGGTATTTCTTTATATAGATTGATCCCCAACGACTAGTTAACGGCAAGTTTTTTTGAATTTTGTTGATTCGAAAAACTAGCCGTTGAGGTGTAGATGGAGTGTAAGAATAAGCTTACCATTTTGTATTTTCTTAAAAAAACTCAAAATAATCTTTGGAACCATGAAATGAAAAATATAGCATAAACTGTAATGTAAAACAACAATCCATAAAAAAAAATTAAGTCTACAACCATGTTACTACATAAAAACAAATACTCCTTGAACACTAGAATTGATACTGAGTGTCTGGAATCATGTCGGGAATACCTTGCTCCATAACCAGATCGTCAAATTCATTGCCAGGTTGGTCTGGTCCTTGTGGTGCATTAAGTGATGTAGATGCTCCCAAAGTTGGACAGTAAACTCCTTGAGTTGTATCTGATGACGGCCATTGCCCCGCTTGAAAATATGTACCAGTACCCAATGAGAGATCTTCTGCAAAGTTGTGTTGTTGTGAATGAATAGAACGTTGTGAAGCAGAAGATCTTCCTGAATCCGAGCATGAAGTTGTAGCTCTCTTAGACGTCTCATTCCATAACACTTCACGAGCTCCGGAAATAAGTGACCATTGTCGTGACATATAATCATAGCACTGATCCTATAAAATGCAAAATAGATTAATTTTAGTTGAACATTCAAGCCAATATAAAGTGAAAATGCAAACAAAGTCCGATTTACTTACCAAAGTCATACCAAATTCACCCCAATTATACGGACAAGGATGCATTGGAACTTCCACTAGTTGTTCAACACCGGTTTCGCTGGCCACTGGTAAAGTGAAGTCTACCTCTGGCAACTGCGGCATCTGTTGTTGTGTGTCATATGTGTAGCTCTGTGACATCAGGTTATCCGGCGCATGACTGGGAAGCACACTGGGAGGAAGTCTTGAGCTACCAACTGCTAAGTGATCGACGTTCTGTGAATGGTATGGCTCAGTGACATAACCTCCAACACTATGCGTTCTCCACCAACGGGTATATACATCCGGTTCGACTGCATAATAGCGATCGGGGCTTACAAATACAATCTCCCTGTCTTGAACTTGTTGTAGTTGCGGAGGATTTGCTGGGATTACAGTCACACCATGAATCTGCCTCTGGAATCTCTCAGCCAAGTACACACTCATTCTGGTGTTTGGGTTTTGCAGATCGTAAAACAATACTCTCATCCCGGATAACTGTAGTGCTGCATCATAAGCATCTCCTTGAGCATAACTACTGTTTATCCATGGCTGCCAGGTACATGAACCCAATCGCAAGTCAATCTGATCTCTTGCGAGGGAGCACGAATGTTTGTGGGCATCCTTTTGGCCTCCTGTTTTATCCCTCTTCCTTGACTGAATTCTTTCCCTGGTGAAGAGAAGCATCTTTGGGAATACATCTTCATGTCGTCCAGCAGGTAGTGGCACCTCTGGCTCTTTCAGTATGGGTTGCAGGTTATGGAAATAGTAGTAGTACCAGTATTCAAGAACCACAACCATGCCACATAGATCCTTACTCTCACCTGAAGACCACTCGTCAAGATATTTATAGGTATTTCCCAAAGAAGCTATACCCCAATCATAATCCCCAACTTCATTTAAATGTTGGAACAGTAGAATCCAACGTTTATCTACTTTTCCAGTAGAATTTGCAAGAAGAGTATGACCCAAACACCAAAGAAAGAACATCCGTGTCAAATGCTCTGCAATATGAGTATTATCCCGCTCACGTCTACTTAGAATGTACCTTCTCAAGGCACCACATGATAGCCAGTTAACGTTATCATCCCATGCACCTGCACTAAACGTAGGCAAAGGACCAAAATACGTATCTATATCCTTATACTTTGTTCCAACCTCCAACGGCGGCATAACTACTTGACGTTTTGAGGGAACACCAGTGGGAATGCCAGTTAACATATACCAATCTACTGGAAGAAGCCCAACCTCAAAGTCCCTAAAATGAAAGCTCTTGGTTTTCTGCCACCATCTCTCGGCTAGTGCTTCCACTAAGCCTCTATCCGAATTGGTGAAACTAAACTCAAAAATGCTAGAAAACCCGCAATTGTCACAGTATCGTTGTGCAACAGGATTGTTTGCTACTACAATTTCATATAACGTGCTTATCTCTTTGACAGTACCTCTAAAGTGGACTGTCCGAGTTTTACTTAATGGCTCTTGACATCTATGTCGCACACCAGGCAAGTTTTTCCCGGACACTACCTCTAACAAAGCACACTCTTCTTCCATACTACAATAAAAACATAATGAATTTCCATCACAATTGAAATCAAATCAACAAACTCAATTTCAATCATACTCTCAATTTCAAATAGTTTCATCATACTATCAATGTGATAATCTTATCAATTCCAATCATACAATCATATTCATCATACTAACTCAATTTCATCATACAACTAAATTTCATAACCCTAATTTCAACATGAAAAATCAAATTGTCACCATTTTTTTTTCTACTAACAGTCTAACTATCTACAAAACATCAATACACATATATACTAATCATCAAATCAATCATGAAATCATCACAATCAAATATCAAGAACAATAAAAACATAAATGTTAAAATTCATACCTTGGTCACAATTGTTGACGGAATTGAGTGAAATTTGGGGCAAAAGATAGAGTATGAAATTTGCAACAAACCCACGGAAGGAATTTGAAAAAAAAAAATCTACAATGGAAGATTGAGAACATGCATTTTCGGTTTAGGGTGGAGAAGAAGGGAAGGAGAAGAGAAATGGGGGAAAAATTTCTCCTGTCGATTTTTTGTACCAGAAATCTTCTGCGCTGAACCGTTCAGCGCTTTGACCTGGTGTTGACGGTCAAGCGCTGAATGGTTCTGCGACTGGACGTCCAATCTCTCCATGCGATAAGACCACCCCTACCTTACTATCTGACGTGGCTGTCCAGTCTAGTATACTAGACTGGACACCATAAGACTAAGCCTCAAGAAAGTATTCTACTTCAATCATATCTGTATTCCAAATTATCAAGATTCCTCCGTATTTCCCGTACGAATTTAATGCAATCCATTTACATGGAAATGCACCCCAACATTGACGCGCAATATGATCATTACAAGCACTAAGCTTGGTTTCTTGAATTATTAGAACCGTTGGCTTCCACTTTTTGACAAGCGCCTTGAGCTTGGAGCATTTATCCTGGTCTCCTTACCCATTCACATTCTATGATACTATATTAAACATTTTTTTGAAGGTTCGGTACCATTTTATTTAATTAGAAAGGTCGCATCTTACACCTGTTAGTACAGAGGTGGAGAAATCCCCCAACCTGATAAGTTGTGGCCAGTCATAAGTGATATGTGGTAGTTAGACCTTGGTTTAGCTGTGAAAAATTAAGAGAAGGTGAGAATTCGAGAGAGGGAAACATAGACACATAAAGAGAGAGTACGATGGTTGGTATGATTTAGGAATCGGGAAGAACGGATCTAAAACACCTAAACCAGAAAAGAGATAATTAGCAAACCAGACATCATATGGTTTACGAAGGTAGGCATCCGTTAATGATTTAGGAATCCAAAAGAACGGATCTAAAACACCAAAACCAGAACAGAGATAACTAGCAAACCAAAAATCATATGATTTCCTACCAACCGACACTAAAGATGTAAACCCAGTTAATAAAACAGACTCAAGAGGGAGGCTAAAAACTGGATAGATAGGATAGGCAGTTGCTACTGGTGTTGATGAGAAGTAGGTGTAGAGGCTGGTGGAGAAGTACTAGTAACGTATAGGCTCTAAACGCAAGGAACACAAACATCTAGATTTAGGGAACAACACGCTGATGTTAAGGAGTGAGAAGGAACGAAATTGGGACAGATAGGGAGTAACAGGAGTAGGAAGCATAATTAAAACAAAATAGATAGTCCAAACAGGATTACAATTCCTAAACTAGGTAAGACTTTAACAAGGAAATAAAGATCTAGAAACCTGGATGAAAAACAATCAAACCTTACTAGGTGTAATCCTCTTCCATGATTGGTGATAGTTGTGCGTTTTATTCGTGGTTGTTTAGATGATCATTGGGATGGTGGTGTAATGGTTGTGTTGCGGTGATTGGGGTCTGTGAAGGAAGAAGAACAGTGATGAAGTGAGTTAACTCTGAGGTAGGACGAACCTCAGAGCAAATAAGGGATCTAATTTTTCAGTTTCTTAGCTATTTTTTAGTAAACATTTAAAACTATGGCAACCCATTGAAAACAAAAACCAAAACAACCAACCATTAATTTTTAGCTCTATCTCCCGGGTCGCACTCTAAGTGCATTTGCATGAGAAAAAACCGTGATTGACACAAAATTGATCTCCTTATTAGTGAAATCAATTCCCGAATAACCGCCGCATTATTTGATTTTTTCAAAAAATTATATTGAACTTCTCTTGAAGACCTTTTGTCATCTCCATAACTTCACCATTATCAAGACGAGAACGTTTCTTACTATTATTTGTTTGCGATGCTGCATCTTCACCACCATCAAAATTCTGTTCATATGTTTTGATATTTTCATTTACATCATTGCTGCCCATGGTGGTATTGGAACCCCTCACCGCCTCTCTACTTCCATTCTTCTTACTTAAAACTTCCCCATTTAAAGAGTCCGAAGAAACAAAACTCGAAGAGACTTCCTTGGATAATTTGGACTTTAGACTTCTTAAGGATGCACGGTCCAGGGATATAGAGCTAGAAGCATGACAACCCATCCCAAAGCCACATGGTACTGAAGTGGAATCAATTTCTTCTTCTAATTTGTCTTCGTTTAAAACACAAACTTGTTGCTGGCCCAAAGAAAAAAGCCCAAATCCAGTCTCAACTAACTTACCATGAGCTGTCACTTGGGTTCTTGAATTATTTTCCTTATATGCAACTTTCAAATTTGAATTAAAGTCATTCCGAACAAGTACTACATCTAGGACAATTGGCTCCTACTGTAGCAAGCCATTGGTATTTGTTAGGAGGATGAAATTTATAAGCACATGTTGAAAATCTACAATCAATATAAGCACATGTTGATATACAATTAGGAGGATGAATAAATTTCAATATATGCACATGTTGATATACAATTAAGAGGACAAATTCTACAAGACATTTGTTAGGGCATTGTCCTATCAAACCCACTAGCGTTGGTATGTCAAGATGGTTGTCAGTTTTAGGTGTCAAAACTCAATCTTGATTTAGCCTACTAGAGTTTAGATTTCGGAATTGGGATATAGACAAAGTAGTAGAGACCTTGAAGACGGAGACATCAATTATTCTTCATCGACAAAAGGTTAGTATGAGTTATGACTATTATGGAAATTCTTCTATTCTACTTATTTTATCTTTCGAAATAGTCGGCTACTTTAGTAGAGATACTAATAACGATTGAGATCGTATCTTGTCTACATGACCATGTGTTATGTTGGTATTTGTTCCCACGAATACTAAGGTTACAAGAATGCATGAGATAGATTCGATACCATTTGTCCATAACAATGGTTTGCTTGCAAATCACTTGTAAGATATGAGTGAATCTAAAGGAGTACTCTTGAGCAAGATTCCAGTGGATTATAGATGAGGGCGTCTAACACGTCTAAGTACTGGCCCAACCCAGAACTTCCAGCGGATCCAGTTAAACCCTAATTCTAAACTAAGGCGGTTCACAAACCGGTTCGTGAACAGTGACTTGGGATTTTCTCCTGAGTTCTAATGCATCAATTTGTACACGTACATGTACGTGAACCACAGAGAATTCAGAAGGACCGTTTGCGAACCGTCCAAGGTGAATATTCTCTGGGATTTTCACACGGGTTAAACTCTGACTCCTTTATCTCTTAGTTGGACTTGGTTATCACGAAATATCTTTTGTGGTCCATCTAACGAATCTCAATGAGTCAATAAGATAAAGATTATCTCTGGTCTGTTGGATTTCTATCTTGAAGTGTTTTTGAGCTAACAAAACACTTGGCAGATAAATGATTAATGAATTCCAATTGAGATAAAACTCTGTTTACTTGGTTTGCAAGTTAGGGTTTCCTAAACTTGTGGGACAAGAAACTAGTTGATTTATTCCTAAGAAACCTATCTTATTGAGTTTTATAAATAGAGGGTTTTGGGACGAAAAACCGAAAGCATCAAACATACGTGAGATTTCTCTGTGGAATTGATCGTAAACTCTTTTCACTTCGGTGAATGCTTGTTGTGGTAGTCATCCTCTATTAGGTAGGAGTTCCTCTGTGGGAATTACCTAACGACTATAAGGACTTCTCTTGAGAGTTGGGAAGCACAGGTAGGAGATTGAGACCTTAGTGGTTGAAATCGGAGTAACCTGTAACCTTGGTAACCTGATCACGTTCTTATATATTATACGGTCCTTCTCTTCTGATATAAGGCCATTCAAGAACTGATACGTTACACACATGGTTGAAAGGAAGCAACACACGGCTGCACTCGGTGTTGTAAGACCTAGTTATCTCCAGTTGTATAAGTTTCTTAAGTGATTCTTCGTTTACAACTGAGGTAGAGACAAGTTGGGCATAGTTTACTCAGTTTACTTGTCAGCCCCCGCTTGTAAGTAGATTTCCGTATGACCTGGAGAAATCCGAAGGAAGTCACTTTGTGTATGTCAAACTGATAGAGGACATTTCAAACATACAGTTGATAATTGAGGTTGCAAAGCCGGAATTATTGACACAAGCCTTTAACAACGGTTAAAGTAACTCATAGGCATGTAAAGGACGTCAGCTGGGGGAATCAAGTGGGTGACGATCTGTGGGGGATCTAGAGACGTAAGGAGTGCAACAATAGCCAATTCGCTTGGAGGGCTTGAGTTGGTTTCTGCTACATCTCAGACCGAAGTCTTATAGTAGGCTAGTGTTTGTAGACAGTTTGTACTGTGCGGTGTTCTATTTGGACGAGGTCCCGAGGTTTTTCTACAGGTTGTAGTTTCCTCGTTAAAAAATCTCTGGTGTCTTGTGTGTTTTACTTTCCGCATTATATTCTCTGATTATATAATTAAAGTACACAATAAGTAAGTTATTAATAACCTGATCGTTGTCCCCAATCCATTCATTGGATTTACCAAGACCTTGTCTTGTGTCGGACTTATACCTTGAGATCCAAACTCAGGTTATACAGATTTGGATATTGATTTTTGAGATCGTCCAGATCTGACCATAAGACTCACGATCCCAAACGAAAAGTTGTTAGTATTTCGGTACCCCTACTTTTTCAATTAGTATCAGAGTCGGTGAACACATAAAAGGCGTAACTGTATGTGTTTTTCGCGGCTTGTGAGTTATTTAACAAAGCATAAAAGCTTGTAACGTACCACCAAAGTTTGATGGCACAAACTACCTATGGTGGAAGACTGCAATGAGATCGTTTTTGCAAGCCCGGGATTTCAAAACTTGGGTTTATGTAGAAAAAGGATATACACCACCAACTATTATAAATGGTGAGGTATCTGTCCCCAAAGACATAGCGTATTACGATGACGTGGAAACTCTCTTCGCTAAGCAAAACTATGATGGGCTTAACGCTATCATCCATGCAGTAACACCTGATCATTTCCATCATGTGGCCACATGTGCAACCTCACAAGAGGCTTGGATTAGATTAAGGACCGTGTTCGAAGGGAATTCAGCAGAAAAAGAAGCTAGACTTCAAAACCTCATGTCTGACTGGGAGAACCTTCAAATGCTTGAGGATGATACCTTTGAAGAATTTAACCACAAATTGTCTGAGATAGTAAATGCCTGTAACACTTTAGGTAAAGCAATTCCGGAAAGGGACACTGTGTGTAAAATTCTGAGGTCATTATCCTCAAGATACGAATCAAAGAAACATGACATCCAAGAAGTACACGGCTTAGACATAACAAGAAGCGACCTTGTTGCTAAGCTAAAGATCTTCGATCATGAGCGAAAAGATGAAAAAAAATCTATCGCTTTTGAAGCTGTAAGCACTCCATCTACCTCATCTCCACTGAAATTGTCATGGGCTGATGAGTGTGAAGACCTTGACAATGAAAAAGTGGAAACTGAATTGTCCCTGATTACACATCAACTGAAAGATCTTCTCAGATCTAGAAGAGACAGGCAATTCAGGAGCAGAGGATTCTTAACAGCATTGAAACCTAATCCTGACCGGGATGAGGATGATCTAGTTGATGTACAATGTTTCAAGTATCGAGGCTTTGGACACATGAAAGACATATGCCCTAGTAAGGAATACCATAAAGGGGATAATGCTCTCTCAGCTCGATTCGATGATATGCCTGACCAGCATGAATTCGAATTAGATCATGAAGAAACTGCTTTAATGGCAGGTACTTCAGATGAACGATCTTGTTAGAGCATGGCTCGGTCAACCTCACTAAGTGTTGGTATGTCAAGCTTAGTTGTCAACTTTAGTGATCAAAACTCGACCGCTAAATAACACACAATTAGGTGAAGTCATGTGAGAGTTAACTTTAGGTTGTGGAAGATTTTGGTAGGATTTAGAATCACTAGTTGAAGAGTTGAACAAAGACTGAAGATCAAATGAAAACATCCGGCTTCATCATTCAACAGGTTAGTGAATCTAAATAACGCGATTCCATTATCTTTTACACTTGTGCTGCAAAAGACATAAACATAACTCTCAGCTTGAGCTTTACGTTATGACTTGATCACTTGTGATCAGTGTGTCTTAAGATAACTCCACTTTACCGCTTGCGGTATTTGTGTGGTAGTTATGACGTTCCATATTACTTAGAGCTTTCTTTTC
Organism: Papaver nudicaule; assembly: GCA_023529015.1. Taxonomy (NCBI): domain Eukaryota; kingdom Viridiplantae; phylum Streptophyta; class Magnoliopsida; order Ranunculales; family Papaveraceae; genus Papaver; species Papaver nudicaule. The sequence goes on along the minus strand of JAJJMA010014104.1, from coordinate 47,862 downwards.
TTCTCCGTCTCTAAGTTAATATAAAGGTTTTTCCTAAAACCTTTTCGAGTTGGATATAGCAATGTGATGTTATCTCGGTAGTACTGCGAGATTTGATCCATCACAGTATTGTGTCTCTTCTTACCTAGTCTGGCTCTGTCGGATTGATTGCATATACTTGTGTTTTTACCTGGAAAAACAATGCACCGTCTCTGGGTACTTTCGTAGTGTTCGAGATCAAAGTCGAACAAGACGAGCCTAAACCAAGTCAATGGCCATTCACGTCTTGCTTCGGTCACAGAGAGGATAGAGGTTGGTCTAGGGAGGGAAACGGCGAAGAAACTTGAGATCAGGTTAACGATGTGTTTTTGGTGTAAGAGTTCAAGATTTCCGTCGTGAAGATGACTGGAAATCTCCAAGGCAAGAAGGGTGTTGGGTTGCTCAGGCGTGTTTTCTTCTGAGGCTCTGGTTTATGTAGGTGTTCTGAATATCTGGTTGTTTCTGGAAAGATGTCCTTGCCTTGGAAGATAGAGGAGGCCTCTATTTATAGTTTTGAACTCACCATGATCTCTCGACAGAGAAGGTGGAAGTCGTGGAAGAGTGGAGGACATGGGTTGGTTTCCGTAACTGCCTGAGTTGTGTAGAACATGTCCAATCGCGCCATCTTCTCGTAACTGTCCACTATCTCTATCAGTTTCTTTCGACTGTCGTAGACCGCCAGACCAATACCCCTAAAGTTATCCCCCCGTGTGATGTTTTGATGTCTCGAGTAATACGCATATATTGCGTAGTTGAGTTGAGTTGAGTCTGAGTAGAGTCGTATGACTAATTGTCATGACCAACGTGAGTGTGGTGCCTCCAGGACACGAGTATAGGAGTGGCCTTGGCTGTTGGCCAAGACCAGGAGTTCATAGCGCCATTGGCTCGTAGCGCCAGAGCCCAAGGGGCTACGGCCTTGGCCTTTGGCAAGGCCAACCTCCAAAGCGCTTTAGCGCTAACCCGTTATCATGGCGCCACGGCCTTGGCCTTTGGCCGAGGCTAGTTTCTCGTGCACTCATGGTGGATCATGGTTCGTGGTGCCATGCTATATGGCGCTATGACTTTGGCATTTGGCCAAGGTCAACTTTGTTGCAGCTGGTGCGTACTGGCTATGCCTTGGTTATGGTGTGCGTGTTTACGCTACAACATACTTGAAGTCATGGCGTGTTTATCCATGGTATATTAGACCATCCTGAGTTTGGGATGAGGCCTGTTTAAGCATGTTTAGGCTGTTGTATGCTTCTCAGGGAGTTCTGGACAGGCCTAGAACTTCGATATTCCTGAGGTTTTCATTAAGACTTGAATGTTGAGTCGTATAAAGAGGAAATCCATGAGGATGCGTCTCTGTTAACTCTTCACCATGTACCATATAGTGATCTGGTTCTGATACCGAGGAATTCGAGGCGATGTCGACATGAAGCAGATTAATGGGTTTAATGTGTTGGTGAGATTATCAGTACTGCACTATGATATCATCCTCTCCACCGGGGGGTTTATAAGAGAGAACTCATAGAGAGTTTATTCAGCTCGTAGAACGGGTTGCATTCTGAGCTATAGAGATGTGCCTGAATAGGCAATTGCCTCTAGGTTAGGCCTGGTTAGAGAGTGTTTTTTACAATCTTGTCCCTCTCTCATTTTTCACCATCTACAGAAAGTCCCCTGGTTAGTGTGGAACAGTAATGTTTCATACTAAGCACTCGGATTG
>JAJJMA010014104.1:1884-34216 GCA_023529015.1 Papaver nudicaule | reverse complement strand
TTTAAAGAGAAGATTGATGGTTTCTTCTCTTTGTGTAGGTACTGTTGTTGTTGTGAAATTAGGGTTCATCTGCTGCTGTAAGTATGAATCTGAATATTAAATTATGATTTGGGTATTTTCCTAATTTTGATTCGTGTGTTGGTTCTATGAAATTGAAATTAGGTTTAGTTTTGCTTATTTTAAGATTCGTCTGATAGGTATATGAAACTGAAATTATGTTAGTTATTTTTTTAATTTTATGATTTGGGTGTTTGGGTATCACAACATTTGATGTGTTGTTGAAATACGATTTGGGTGTTTGGGTATTTAAAGAAATGGCAGAACTGTCTCTATAGTTGTTGGGTTACAACCATCTATTGATTGTTGATTAGAGTCTTAACTATTTTTTGTATAGTAAGCTTTAGCTATGTGCTAGCCACTTAAACTTGTAGTGAGGAACATAATAAAGACCGACTTCAATATTGTACATAACTTGTCCTGAGGATGTTATCTTAGTTTTAGTTATGTGGAGATATATTAATATAGATGTTGAGTGTTGAGGATTTGGTATCCAATGAATGAAAAATTAAGCCATCTATAGAATAGAGTAACTTGTATACCATCTTAAACTGATGGAGTCTGCATCTTAACTAGTATAGTAACTTGTTCAAGGTTTTTGAGTTTGCAATGTGCTTATGTCTTCCTCCCTCTTAATTACAGGTAATTATGGCTCAAGCGGAGGTCGATGAAAAAAAACTGCCCAAGTATAAGGAAGATGTCTGGAGAGAACTACAGGTGCAAACTTACCAGGCTTTTATAGCAGATATCATTGGAGAAAAACATTCTACACATGAAGAAAGTCTTTTATTTGTTCCTCCAAATATTAAAGAAGACGACTGGAAAGTGTTCTGTGAGAATGAGAACAACCTAGACCAACAGAAAGCAGAGAAGATCATATGAGGAAGGTGTTCCAGTTAGAAAGATTATCGCCTAGTCATGTGAAAGTGTTGCTGGATGACATTCTGCTTCTAGTCTTTTTCTGTTTTGCACTTTTTTGGATAACACATTTTGGGGGTTAAATTGAATGTTTTAAATGATGTGTGGTTTTTGTTTTTGTATATATTTGTGTTCTGTTATAATGTGATGATGCAGGTGACTGCAGTTGAGGTTCAGTGAAGCGGTAGTAGCCACCCGGGGAATACCGTTCCCTGGTAAGTACTTAGCTAGCTACATTTGTTTTTGCTTGTACTACTGAGTTATAATTTCTTGATATTGAACTTCAATTTATACTTTCTTGCAAAGAGAAAGGGGGACAGTGAAGGATATAAGCCTGTTACGGGGAAGCAAGTTTGCTTCACGGTGTGGAATATAAGCCTTCCTCGGCTTCAGCTAATCTTGGAAAAGTACCTGCTCATACTGATTCACCTGCTCACTCGGCTTCAGCTGCTCGTGGAAAAGATATTGCTCACATAGGTTTTGATTATCTATCACCTGAGAAGGCAGATATCTTGATCTCTGAGCCCATGGGTAAGTTTCTTGCCTCATCATTTTAGGTTATTGGCAAGAAGAAGTATGTGTCAGCTTCAGTTACGTTTCAATTACTTAACATGTATATATGTCATTGATTAAGAACTTGAGCTATGTACAATTAACATGAATCAGATTAAAATTTGTGTTGTCTGTTTCCTGTTCATGTGTGTATGTTGAAGTGAGTATGTTGAAGTGAGTATGTTGAAGTGATTCTACTTCTTTCATTAGTACTTGGTGGTAGTAAAGAAGTAGTAGCAGCAAATTGTCGCGTGCTCCTCAACACTCAAACCTTCTTCTTGCTTTTTTTTTATCACTTGCTGGTAAAGAAGAACAAGAAGAAGGTTTGTGGGTACAAGGAGTGCGCCTTTTTGCTGCTTAGGTAGTAAGTAACAGCAAATTGTTGTTCGCGGCCACCCGGCCAAATCCTCTACTACTATCATTATCACTTTGTGGTCATATAGAAGGCGAGGGTTTGACGGTTTGTGGCCGTGTGCGCCTCTTTGCTGTTTAGGTAGTAAAACTTTTGAAAACTAGTATTTGCATTGCACTTTCAACTCACCGGTGTGCTTTTTCCTGAGAATCCCATTTCAGAAGTGACTCATTTGTGGTATTTCATAGCTTTTGAGCATTGTGTGATTGATCTAAAGTATTTGACGATTCTCTAGTTTCAAGTGTTCATTTTCTTTTCGGAAACTGCTGTAGGATACACTTGGCTCCATTCAGCGATGAGTATTTGTATGTTGAAATAGCAAACAAGGTACCTAGTTCTTCTTTTATACATTCTTCTTTAAGTTCCATATGCTATATTTGGCCTGTATGTGGTGCAACCCAGTTTGTACCTTTTTCCCGTTTCTTGTTCATTTGGCTGTTTCTGTTGATTTACAACATCTGTTAATTTTTCTGATTGTAGCTATTTTTTCTATTCTAGGCTCTCTTCTGGCAGCAACAAAACTATTATGGTGTTGATCTTACATCTTTGTATGGATCTGCATTTCAAGGATACTTTTCTCAGGTCTTACTTCATACCTCTGAAATTTTTTCATTTCGAAAACCAAATTATACATGCTTTCACGTTAGATTAGAGGATAGATTTTCTATATGGGAATGGTTTCTTAAAATGTTCTGTTTAGATGATAAACTAGAAACCACTTGAACGAAAAGGATATTGTGACTGGTAGTTCCATGTTAACACGATACTGCATTGAGAATGGGAAAGATATCTTATTTTTGAAATGGAATACCTGCACCCTTTGTTTTTGCCTCTGATATTGATCAATTTCTCTATATTGACATTTGGTTTATAATTTCGTGCGAGGTATTGTGCTGCGGGCTTATGCAAAGGGAAAGGCTAGGGTACAGTGAAGGATAAGAATGCATTTGGATGACAGGTATATGACCTCTCCTGTATCACATCAATTAGGCAAATTTTGTTGTTCTAAGTTAAGGTTTCTGAATATTGGATACAATGGTTAACAATTGCAGGGATATCGTGCACTTTCAGCTATATGGAAGGTACAACAAAGCCAAGGCCTTACTGTGCAAATTCCTTAACCTTATTGATTTGAGCTGTATTGACTGTCCCTTGCTATATTGAAGTATGTATGCAAATGGTTGTGCTACATTTTATAGTAGCAAGGGACAATCAATACAGGTTTAAATTCTTAAGGTTACCATGTCGACGGATGTAGCTTTTCCTTTGCAGCCCTCACTTCGACAACTTCGGCAAAGACAGGTATCTCGACTTGTCTAGCTTTTTTTTCTTTTTCATCTCTGTAACTGTGATGTGATATATTACACTTGTATGTGGAATTCATCGTTGTAGTTCTATTCAAGTTTATAATTTTGCTGTATATATATTGAATGAGGAGAATGATTGTGAACAAATTGATTGATTGAATGAACGAAACAATTGTTGGGGGTTTGGGTAACTGCAGGGTGAAATCACAGCAGGGTAAATATTGGGGGTAAAAAACAAATAATTTTTTTTTTTTTTTGCTGGTAAAAAATACGCAACAGAAATTGGTCGTTGCTTAATTTGGTCTTCGTTGACCAGTCAAAGTCTAGCAACGGTGACTAAACTGTTACTACATTTTCACCATGGTAAACTGAAGTCAGTCTTGGCTGACTGAGTCAAGACTTCGCAACAAATGGTAAAAAATTAGAAACGGCCAATCGCTGTTGCTAGTAAAAATTGTAGCAACATAACTCCAGCCGTTGCCAAACAGTTGCTACCAAAAATAAGCAACGGCAACATTATCGTTGCTGAATTTACAAACACCACGTATAGCAACGGCTCGCTGGTGTTGCGAGTCAACTACGCAACTGAAACTGGCTGTTGCATCCAGCCAAATATGGTGTAGTGAATGACCCCAACGGTGAACGCGTACATGTGTTGCTTTTGGCATTTCAGAGAACGAGCTAAGTCTGTATGAACGCGTTCATGAACGCGTACATACAAGTTCAAGAATTCTCCTGAATTCTCCTGAACTCTATTGACTGCTCTATGAACGCGTTCATATAAGCCATGCGAAAACTTCCAACTCCATATCTTGAAGTTTTCATTCTAGGCATGATTAGTTCTCGGACTTGTCCTGACTTGGCCCATGGAATTCAACAACTTAATCCAAGCGATGTTCAAACTAAGTATTTGGGCCAGACGTCGCAAAGCGATGTCCAAACAAGCATTGGACCAGAAGTCGCGAACCTTCGAACAAGGTTGAGTGTTCTTTAACTTTTGGCTTAGTCCAAAGTTCTTAGAAGATTGAGAATTGGTAATCAAGCTATGGACTTTCCTAGTTCCGGAACTTGCTTGAGCCCTACTCAAGGTTGCTTAAACTTTAAGCAAAGCCTCCCTTGGTGATCACTATAAATAGACGACCTTCTGCAAGATACAATCTCAATCCTCTACACATCCGTATATCCTTGCATAAAGGTTGGTCGTCATCTCGAAGTCCTTTTGTACTACGACTATTGAAAGACTTCACTTGAGGATCGTGAAGCACAGATCGGAAGTAAAATTCCATCCCGTATCTTAGGTCGATTGAATTCTTTCAATCTTATCACGACCAAGATTTGATAGAAACTTCGTAAGGTAGATCTTGTATCGTAAACCCTAGAAGTTCCCAAACGCAAATTCACGAACTAGGTTTCATACTAAGTTCGTCTCGCGTTTGGAGGTAAAGTTGTTTAGGCTAGATCAATAAGCCCTATTCAACATATCGATTTCCATTAACCTTGACTTTAAGTCTAAAGGAAATCACAATTGTATTCTTGTTTGATTACTTGGATACTTTTAGGCGTCTTGTTAGAGGCAGGGTAGCGCTAGTCTTCACGAAGGGAAGTGGAGCAACTCCTAGGCCTATAAAGGACGTCAGCTAGGGGAATCAAGTACGTAGGCTACTGCAGGAGCCAAGAGACGTAGGAGCACATTGGTAGCTGAATTGCTTGAAGGGTGAATTCAGTATCGATACAGTCCAGTCCGAAGTCTGAGAGTAGGCTAGCGTCTGTATACCGTTCATACTGAGGGTGTTCACATCTGGACGAGGTCCCGGGGGTTTTCTGCTAGGTTTGCAGTTTCCTCGTTAACAAAATTCTGGTGTCTTGCATTACTTTTCCCTTCCGCATTATATTGTCTCTGATCTATATAATAAAAGTAATTGCAAGTTTGTTGATTCATAACCTTTGAGTGAATCCATCTCTACTGAGATCTGCAAGAACTACGTTCTTGTTCGGGTTCGGTTCTCTGAACTATACTCAGGTTGTTGTTTGAATATTGATTTGTGAGATCGTTCAAACAACCATAATCAACTAGGTTCACGAAAACAAAAAGTTGGTAGAATATCTCGGTATCCTCGCTTTTTCAAATGTGTCTTTACCATGTGAGTTATAAAAGGTCGAAAAGACCCTAGGGTTTCCTAAAGGTTTGTGTGAACCAGGAAATATATTCTTGTGCGTCGAGGCTAAAAAGGTGTGATGCTGAAACGGTTCTCGACCACATGGACTCTCAAGTACGACATCAAACATTTGTGGAGAATTTAATATGTGTTTCTTGTTTCGAAACCTTAACCAAGGTTTTGTTAAACATAATCTAGATTTCGAAACCAATCTTTAGGTTTCGCTATATGGATTTGGGAACCTTAATATGGTTTTGGTCATATAATGAACTTTAGGTACCGAACCTTAATTTGGTTTCTGCCAAAACAAATGTACGTTTCGAAACCATAATATGGTTGACCCAGAATGCGTAACTTCGAAGTTCAAACTCTATCTTTTTGATTTGTGCTTCAACGAATTAATGAGTTTGATATTCTCAGTTTGAAGTTTGAATTCGTTCATCTTCAATGTACAACTAAGTGAAATTGAGTCATCATCAGAAATATGGTTAGTCGCTTCAAATAAGAAGACACATGATTTCTGATCAATACTGTACGTGATTAAAATCTTCGTATGATTTTACTACTCGATCAAATATTCATTTGATTATTCATTTGATGTTTTGATTTGAATTCTTGGATATCATTAACGTGACATCTATATTGGAATCAAGAATTCAGGAGATTTAACATTTTGCTAGTTACTCGTGGAATCTCACACCGTACTTCCAATGGTATATCTATTTGCGTGATTCAGAATGTTTGAACCTACGTGTTCACTTAAGCTTAACACACAAGGCTTGTCCACGTCTGTTATGATATGTTTATGCGGAACTTTGAACCACGTTGGACCAGATCCTACTTCCACCTAGGATCGTCTGGTTAGCCCAGCAATACCAAGGAAGTAATGTCGACATTATTAAAGCTGGTGACGACATTTGGAAGTAATAATATCTAAGGAGATTTTCGAAACAAATGACATGTTTTCGAATTGAGCTCTTTCCCAGGGAGCGTATTTGGTAAGCGCTATATTTCGAATTAAAAGAAATATCCGAATATACGTTAAGATATTATTTGCTTTGATTGCTCTTGGCTAAACATCTTTCGAAAATATATTTTCTTTATGGAATATATTTTTCTTAAATGTAAAATGCTAGAGTATTAGTACTCATTAAATGCTATGAGACTAAATGGGGAATTTCGAAATTAATATGTAAATGTGCTTTGTGGAATTTCCGAAATTAAGTTTGCCTCATTTCAAAGCTAAGCCTTAGTCAATATAAATAGGAGTGGTATCTCTCCTAAAAGCTTTATCCATCTGGCCAAGCTCTTCTTCAGAATTGTAAGCTTGTGTTTGTCGCTTTTCTTTTCAGTTACCTTTGAGCTTTTGCTCTTGGTCTAGAATTGCGTGAAAGTCTTCTAGGGATCGAGAAGCCTAGAAGTACCTCTTACGGGAAACTAGTTTATGTTTACTAGTATTCTTTGTATTGTACTTGTGTTTTGTTCTATCACGTCTATCAAACCTTGCGACCTTATTTCTTCTATGGTCCTTCTCTTCTGCTATAAGGCCACTCAAGATCGTTGTGATTAGAACATACTCTTTATTTATACCTGGATTTGTCAGCAAGCCGCTTTCGGTTTGTGTGCCTAAACTATAGATATTGAGTGGAATCAAGATCGTTGTTATTGGATTTGTTCTTTGCAGGTACATCGTTCTTCACGGTCATATCATATCGTACTTGCTACAGCTATCTGCTTGATTCCAACTGGGACGACAAGGTTGCTCTTTCGGGAGTTTAGGTTTTGAAACCTTGATCTATATCTCGAGGTGTTTATTGCCTAAGTAAACTCAATATCCTCGCTCTTGGTGTAAAACAACTTCGGTGAAATATTTGTTAGTTACCAAGGATATCATCTAGCGATTTGACCTGCCGCTATTTGGTTGTTGTTCACTAAGGTTGTAATCGTCCGATTGGAAGTCGGGTAGCGATAGTCCTCGCGACGGGCTGTGAGGCAACTCTTGCGTAAGACAGTAAAGGACGTCTGTTTGCGTAGGGGAGTACATGAGCGTGACCACCTTGCTTTGGTTGGAGGCGTAGGAATACTGAGGGGAAATCTTTGTGACTAATAGTCGTATTAGGGTCATATTGTCTGCACCAACTAGTTCGAAGTCTGAGAGTAGGTGTGTTGGTGGCTTAATTCTTAAGAGTATTCAAAACTGGACTAGGTCCCGGGTTTTTCTACGAGTTTGTAGTTTCCTCGTTAACAAAATCTTGTGTGTACTTTACTTTACTTCCGCATTATATTTGAGTCGTCATTTATAATTAAAGTATCGTACTTGGTTGGTTGACATAGTCTTTCGGATTCTTGTATTGACTCCCTCGTGTGAATCAATCTGATCTGAAGAAGATCTTGTTCTTGAGTTCTTGATTACAGGAACCGGTCAAGGTTTGACTTATAGGTGGACTAAAATAAAAGATTGGTGGTGTACTCGGTACCCTCGTCTTTTCAATTGGTATCAGAGCCGGCAAATACCTTAAGATCTAACAATCTGTGTTTGGCTCGATCCAACCCATAAGAATAACCATGAATAAGAACAATGATTCAATCAACATACCTTCAAGATTTGTCTGCACAGGAAAACGTTCTCCCAATGTTCAACCTGTTAGCATAAGAATACCTGGTTCTAAGCCGTGTGTTATTAGTATCCGAACATCATCAGAAAATGACTCGACTAAAGAATCAAGTATGTATGATAAAGATCTACCAACACAAGCAATTATTCCTCAGATCAAGATAATGAAAGGTACACCTATCTTATTACTACTGAAAACAAAACTCTAAGGAAAAGGTTAAAAAATACTCTTGAGAAAATGAGAGAGCTCAGTCTTCTGTGTGATCATTCCACAAAGCAAAAACTTGATGGTCGTATGATTGCTTCTTTATAGCAGTCTACAAATAATCGGAAGAAACAATGTGTTGCACTCTCATCTCGCATCAAAGTATTAGAGGAAACAGTGTCCTCCTTGAGTCCTGTTAAGAAGGAACTGTCGGATCTTCGAGATGTTCATAATCAATTCAAAGCTCGATCACAGATCTCCTTAATGATCTCTCTGATGCTTGTCAAAAGAACTGTGACATGAACAAGGACTTTGTCCCATCTCTGGAAAATCTTACTAAGGATACTGCACATGCTTCTTCAAAAAAATAACCTTTCCAAAATTGTTTTGTATTGTTCTTATTGTAAGAAGAAAGGTCATCTGTCAGACTGGTGTAGATCACGCAAGAGACTTCTTAAACGAGTAAATGGCTTTTCTTCAAGAATTAGACAGAAATCAGAAGACATCATCACCAGAGTCGGGTGTATCATACACAAATTCTTCAAATATATCTGTAGAAAGTGAACACTGTAAGTCTTCTTGTTCCCCCTCAATGTGTGAAACAAATCCTAACATGTTATGTACACGTAGCATTGCCATTTCGAAAGAGATGTCTCATTTCCGAAAGAAATCATGTAGTACACAATCTAGCACTGTGTCGTATCAAGCAATGTCAGCTACATAAATATGTAAGGATATAATGGTATGTTGTTGTAAACTAGAATTTTAATTATATATATGTATATATATATATTATTTTTAAAACAAAAATCTCTAAAAATATATTATGAGTAATTAATAATGATTCCTAGTTATTTCATCATTAATGCATATTAGAGAAACTTGGAAACAAGTTGATTCGAAAAGTCTCTAAAGTCTAGGTTTTGGAAATTGCCTTAATAATAATTCATGAATATTTCCAGAATTATGATTAAAAGTTGTTTTAAAGGCATTCCATATCATGCTTTCGAAAACCCTATTTTCATCTTCAAAATCACCTGACTCGAACTATGACAAAACTTCTGGTCAAGAAAAGCTTCGGACTTGTTTACTCTCGAAAGAAGAAAAAGGATTCCCCAGTAGACAGTCATACCGAAACATGCAATCTGTCTACATGTTGTGTGGAGTTTCAGCAGACAAATTCTTCTAATCGTTTGAGTAATGCTTCAGCAAAATCTGACTTTCTCCAAGAACACTTTGTCTCAACAGTCGATGTTAAAGGAGATCTTTTTGAAGAGATGATTAATACTCAAGGGAAAATGTTCTTTCTTAAAGAAAAACTAGCTGCTGTAAAAGAGATGCTTGATTAGATCTATTCCTCGAATAATCATTGTCATCAATCTCACGATTTTTCAAATAAGATTGCTGAAAGTGATGATAACCTCTGAAGAATTGTTTCTCAGTATTCGATAGACTTTTATAAAAAGGGATGTAAGCAAACCTACACATTATTCTAGAACTACCTATGTTTCGAAACTATTATAAAATAAAAAGGTTATTAGTAGATTTTTATTCCTTTGTTATTATCTGTTTCGAAATTAAATAAAAATTATTATTATTATTTATTTGCGTCTTATTCGAATCTGTTCATGAAAAACTAATTAAAAAATTTAAATTATGTATGTTGTATTAGTTCACGCAATTTCGAATCATTTTCTGAAAAATATAAAAAGTAGAAAATCAGAAAACCTAAATAGTGCGCAAGTTTCGAATGCAACATTGAGTTAATATTTCCAAATCTATTATGGATGCATGTTGCAGGTTATCAAGATAACTTCAATGAAAAGATATGGGATGGAAGGCCCCAGTTCGTGGACTAATTTTAAGTTTGATTCTTCTATTAATAGTTAGCTCAGTATGATTTTGCTGGGCGTCAAATTTGGCTACTGAAAGAGTAAGGCTACCTATTGCCAAGTTTAACATAAAAATGATCAAAAACCGAAATCAAAGTTATTTATAGCAGCAGGTAAGGGAAGGTTTCGTAGGCACGAATTTAATATTGACTACTATAGTTACTTTTGGTTTATATGAACAACCAAATTTTGAATTTTGTGATGGAATTCGCAAACTATAAATTTATAGCCATTGAATTAAACTAAATGGTAGATTTTCTTGAATATAATGTTGTTGAAATATATTCATCCTCCTAACTGTATATCAACATATGCTTATATTGATTGGGCAGTTGAAGTGTTGCGTCTTAGGCTATATAATGCCTCCGCATATTGTAGATGAGAATAATGTCTGCAATTGCGAGCCTCACCAGCAAATTTGAAGAGACATAAGCAGTGCTCCCGAACTGAAACTTCAGGAAAACTCTATTAAATGTGCTTCCAATGAATTCTCAACATCTATCAAGGTTCACATACGTCTTCTTCCTACGTAAGGCATATAAAAATGGATGGCTACTCAACATGCAAGCAAGGTGAAATGGGGCCGCCATTGTCAGCAAGTTCGTTCACCATATCAAAAGTTAAGAATTTGTTCGGGGTTCAGGAGTCCCATATTGCTATAACCACTTTGAAGAACAACCATGGGGTCTGCAAGATAAACATACTTAGATGGCTAGTAGATGGAGATCAGTTCAAGTCTTTTTATTTGGTTTGCAGAAAAGAAAAAATCTGAAAGAGGAAAGCACTGAGAATGTCATATTACAAAGAGTACTTCATTGTGTTATCTCTTTTGTTACAACTTAAATTCTTTTGTCTTCTCAGATTTCTTTTCCCATTGAAGTTTGATTATATAATTTTTGAAATAATTCACTAATGAAGTTCTATGTTTTTTCTTTGACTGCTTGATTGGCTTTATGAGACCTCAAAATGACATGACTTTTAAATAAATTTCTTATAGGGATGGTTGTTTCATTGTTCACAATGTGCACCGTGTCATAGGAAAAGGTTGTTTCAGATGTGGGGCTCCCGACCACATGGTCAACGAATGCACTGCTTGCTATATTAAAATATGTCACTTTTTATCCTTTGGCAGGCGTCATTACCTGGTGATGACTAAAATATTGGGCAGTTTATGAAGTTCAATATTGCCATCTACACGAGTTCTTCGAAAATCTTGAATGTCAATAACCATAAACGAATCAGAGGAACAATCGGTCATATACGTTTTTCCGTCATGGTTAACTATATATGGCGTTGTCAAAGCCGGATAATACAAACTGATTTTATTGATCCAAAAATAAATCCCAGCATTGAATTAGTGACATGTGCCGCAATGTATCATACATGTTACAGTTATTTGTTTATAATATGAACTTCCTAGAAATCAAATGAACGAAACATAAACCGCGCAAAGCTCGTGCCTACGGCACGGGTCGTACCCTAGTTAAACAATAAGGCATAATGGCACTATAGTGAGATAAAGCAAACATAATCCTTGAAGTGTATTTTCCTTTTCTAAATTTTAAACATTTTGGTAATGTTATCTTGACATCACAAAGAGAAGAATTAACACACAAACAAGTGTTTAAGTAAGATATTACTTATTGGTGTCATTAATGAACCTCTTTTCTCCGTTCCTTTTTATGTAGAGATACTATAATCAATAATTACCATTATTAAGAGTAATAATTTAGTTCGAAGGTTACCTGAGATTCTTCATCCAGAATATCAGAGAGAAACTTGATGATGAGTTTGGCTCGAGACAATTTTGTGCATGTTCTCATAACGGTGTGCCCAAAAATTTTTTGTGCTTTTCCTCACCATCTTTAGTGGGAACTTATGGTGAGATTGCACAACACAATCAATTAATGTTGGAGTGAACAGTTTGTGTTAGAGCATGGCTCGGTCAACCTCACTTGGTGTTAGTGTGTCAAGCTTAGTTGTCAACTTTAGTGATCAAAACTCGACCGCTAAACAACACACATTAGGTAAGGTCATCATTAAGTTATCTTTAGGTTGTGGAAGATTTTGGTAGGATTTAGAATCACTATTTGAAGAGTTGAAGAAGACTGAAGATCAAACGAAGACATCCGGCTTCACATTCAAGAGGTTAGTGAATCTAAATAACGCGATTCCATTATCTTTTACACTTGTGCTACAAACGACAAAAACATAACTTAATGCTTGAGCTTTACGTTACGACTTGATCAGTTGGGGTATTGTTTACGTTATAACTCCACTTTATCGCTTGCGGTATTGTTGTTGTAGTTATGACGTTCCATATTACTTAGAGCTTTCTTTTCTTCTTCGTCTCTAAGTGATATAAGGTTTTTCCTAAAACCTGCGAGTTGGATATAGCAGTGGTGATGTTGTCTCGGTAGTATTACGAGATTTAATCCATCACAGTATTGTGTCTCGACTTACCTTGTCTGACTCTGTCGGATTGATTAGTACGTACTTGTATGTGCTAAATATAATTGAGATCGTGACTCACACTTAAGTTGTGTAGACTCGATATACTGTTGTTCTGAGTTTGAATAATACGTCATGGTTTGGCTCTGATTACTGAAGTTCTGAATCATTTATTTGATTCTCTACATATGAACATCTAGAATGCCATATGAAACCATATTCATGCTATCTCATCTTATGGACTTTCAGAGTTCGAAACCTCAATGTAGGTTTTTGTAAAACTTAACTTTGATTTCGAAACCATAATCTGGTTTTTGTATCCATAAGCTATTCGGTCTGAAACTTAAATGTTGTGACCAATGAGAGAATTTGAGTTCGAAACGATGTTTACTGGCTAACAGTGACTTGAAAATCGAGACCAATGTGTCTTGACCATGTGAGTTCAAAAAGGCCGAAAAGACCCTGGGGTTTCCAAAAGGAACCGGGAAATAAACCTGTGCGTCAAGGACAAAAAGGTGTGATGCCGAAACGTCTCTTGACCACATGGACTCTCAAGTTCGACACCAAATATCAGTATGTAGATTTCGAAACCTAAAAATGGTTGTCTGAGAATGCGTATTTTCGAAGTTCAAACTCTACCATTTTGATTTGTGCTTTAACGAATTAATGATATTCTAAGTTTGAAGTTTGAATTCGTCCATCTTCAATGTACAACTAAGTTGGTTTGAGTCATAGTCAGAAAAATGGTTCGTCGCTCTAGTTAGTAGACACATGATTTCTGATCAATATTGTACGTGATTAGTTCTTCGTATGGATATACTACTTGATCAAATATTCATTTGATTTATCATTTGACGTTTTGATTTGAATTCTTGGATATCATTAACGTGATCATCCATATTGGAATCGAGAATTCAGGAGATTCAACATTTTGCTAATTACTCGAAGAATCATACACCGTACTTTTACTGGTATATCTTTTTGTATGAATTGGAATGTCCATTGAACCTACGTGTTCACTTAAGCTTAACACACAAGGCTTTTCCACGTCTGTAATGATACGTTTATGCGGAACGTTGAACCACGTTGGACCAGATCCAACTTCCACCTAGGATCGTTCTGGCCTGTCCAGCAAAGCCTAGGAAGTGATATCGACATTATCAATGCTGATGACGACATTTGGAAGAAATGATACCTTAAGGAGATTTTCGAAACTAAAGGACACATTTTCGTAATGAGCTCTTTCCCAGCTGGGAGCATATTTTATTAGGCACGCTCTTTCTATTGATAATTCTCCTGAATTAATGAAATATCTTTGGCCAAACATTTATTGAAATATATTTTTCATTTATTGAAATATATTTTTCATTAATGTAAAATGCCATAGTAATAGACCTCATTAAATGCTATGAGTCTATGTGAGGAATTCAGAACTAAATATGGAAATGTGCTTTAATGAATTTCTGAAATTAACTTAGCCTCATTTCAAAGCTAAAGCCTTAGTCAATATAAATAGGAGTGGTTTATCTCCTAAAAGCTTTGTCCCTCTACCAATCTCTTCTTCGAAATTGTTAGCTTGTGTTTATCTCACTTTTCCTTTCAGTTACCTTTAAGCTTTTACTTTCGGTCTGTATTAGTGCAAGTCTTCTCTTGGGGATCAAGAAGCATAGAAGTACCCCTAAAATTAGTTTATGTTTACTAGTCTTATTTGTATTGTACTTGTGTTCTGTTCTATCACGTCTATCAAACATTGCGATCTTGTTTATTTTATGGTCCTTCTCTTCTGCTATAAGGCCACTCAAGATCGTTTGTGATTAGAACATACTCTTTATCTATTAACCTGGATTTGTCAGCAAGCCGCTTTCGGTTTGTGTGTCTAAACTATAGATATTGAGTGGAATCAAGATTGTTGTTATTGGATTTATTCTTTCAGGTACATTGTTCTTCACGGTCATATCATATTATACTTGCATCCAGCTGTTAGCTTGGTTCCAACCGGGACAACAAGGTTACTCTTTCGGAAGTTTTGGTTTTGAAACCTTGATCAATATCTCGAGGGGTTCATTACCAAGTAAACTTAAATATCCTCGCTCTTGGTGTAAAACGACTTCGCTGAAATATCTGTTAGTTTCCAAGGATATCATCTAGCGATTTGACCTGCCGCTATTTGGTTATTGTCCATAAGGTTGTCGTCGTATGATTGGAGGTCGGGTAGCGATAGTCTTCACGACGGGATGTGGAGAAAATCTTACGTAAGACAGTAAAGAACATATGTTTACGTAGGGGAGTACATGTGCATGACCACCTTGTTGTGATTGGAGGCGTAGGAATACTGAGGGAAAAACTTTGTGACTAATAGTCATATTAGGGTCATATTGTCTGCACCAACTAGTCTGAGTCTGAGAGTAGGTGTATTGGCGGCTTAATTCTTAAGAATATTCAAACTGGACTAGGTCCAGAGGTTTTTCTACGAGTTTGTAGTTTCCTCGTTAACAAAATTCTTGTGTGTACTTTACTTTATTTCCGCATTATATTTGACTTGTCATTTATAATTAAAGTATCGTCCTTGGTTGTTGACAAAGCCTTTCGGATCTTGTATTGACACCCTTGTGTGAATCAATTAGTGATGAAAGAGATCTTGTTCTTAGTTCTTGATTACAGGAACCGTTCAAGGTTTCACTTATAGGTGGACTAAAATAAAAGATTGGTGGTGTACTCGGCACCCTCGTCTTTTCAGTTTGTTTACTATTATTAACAGAAACATAGTGTGTTTCTGATTGTTTCTCGTTTTTCATCAATGAGATGTTTAATTTTGTATCTACGAGAGCTGTTATCAGCTTATCGAAGATTTTTTCATAGTCCAACGTCATAGTTATGGCGTCAGGGAGAATAGATTGACATGACTTTTTCAAGTTTGCCTCTAGAGTGTCAGAATTAGACTTTGTCATTCCTGAGGGATTTTCCTTTTGAAGGGAGTCAGAAGACTGTTTATAGGCAAGACAAGATTTATCATGATTATCTTGCCTAAGGGTGGCACTTTTATAACCTGTATCCACATCAGTAGTTTCGCTGCTTGGACTGACAGACTCTAAAGCAGTAGAAATAGCCTTTTTTTATCCTTTTTACGGGATCTGCACCTTTTTTTTTCCAGTATGAGCGAAGGTCTACAATAAGAGCAATGCTTAAAACAATTTTTAACACGCCTTTTAGATCCCGATGTGAAGTTTTTCACCATAGAAAGTGCTTCTGAGGTAGTTTGTATATGTGAACATGTGTACACATTATACATGATTCACAGACTAGATAAAACACAAACAATTACATCTTTCATGTGTTTGCCCGCTCTGATATTAATTGAAAAAAAGGGGATCCCGAGATATACCATCAACTTTTGAATTCGTGAACCTAGTTGATTAGGTTACTTGAACGATCTAACAAATCAATATTCGAGCAACAACCTGAGTACAATTCTTTGTTCAAGAACCGAATCCTAACAAGAACAAGTTCTCGTAGATCTCAATAGAGACGGATTCACTCCAGGGTTAGAATCAAGAAACTTGCAATATTTTAATTGTAAAGATCATAGACAATATAATGCGGAAGGTAAAAGTAATGCAAGACACCAGAAGTTTTGTTAACGAGGAAACCACAACGAGCAGAAAACCCCCGGGACCTAGTCCAGATTTGAACACACACAGTATTAAGTGAATACAGACGCTAGCCTACTATCAGATTTCGGACCGGAATGTATCGAGACTGAATTATCCCTCCAAACTCAGCTACCGCTGTGCTCCTACGTCGCTTGACTCCCGCAGAAGCCTACGCATTTGATTCCCATAGCTGACGTCCTTTACAGGCCTAGAAGTTGCTCCACAGTCCGTCGTGAAGACTAGCGCTACCCTGCCTCTAACAGGACGCCTGGTTGTACTCGATTTGTTTTTTAACAAAGAATATGATAGGTGATTTTCTTTAGATTTAAAGTCAAGGTTAATGGAAATCGATTTACTGATAATGGCTTATTGATCTAGCCTAAACAGTTTTACCTCGTAACGCGTGACGAACTCGATATGAAACCTAGTTCGTGAATTGCGTTATGGAGCTTCCAGGACTTATAACACCGTGTGCAGCCATACAATGCTTCTATCAAATCTTTGGTATTTATTGATTGAATTGACCGCCATAAAACAATCGACCTAAGATATAGGATCGAGAATATTACTCCAACCTGTGCTTTACGATTCCCAAGTGAAGTCTTTCAAATAGTCGTAGTCCAAGAAAAAGGACTTCGAGATGACAACCAACCTTTATGCAAGGATACATAGATTTGTAGAGTATTAGTTTGTATCTTGCACAAGGTCATCTATTTATATTGATCGTCAAGGGAGACTTTGCTTTAAAGTTAAGCAACCTTGAGTAGGGCTCAAGAAAGTTTCCGAACTTAGAAAAGTATATAGGCTTGCTTTGAGGTCTAACTCAATCTTCTTCTAACCCATTGGTAAAAATCTAAAGTCCATGAGAAGACTCGCTGGAGGATGGCAATGGTTTAGCAAGTAAGCCATGCTATAGGGTCCATGAGATAAACATGAATGTAAAACACTATTGTGGACAAGAGCTCCATGGGCTTTAATGTGAACGAGTTCGAGAATCCATTCACAAAAGGAAAAAAAACTCAAGATAAAAGTTTTTATCCATGGCTTATATGAACGCGCTCATGTGCAGTTTTTCTGAGTTCAGGTGTTTCTGAACTCTTGTATGAACGCGTTCATGAAAAACCTAAGTAAACCTAAGTGCCAAGAGAACTAGTCTTTGATCCTTCGAGATCACTATAAACAATATTATAGACTATTTTATTGATAGAATGGCAAATACGAAACCAAAAGGAAAACCTTTCTAACCCTTCAATGAGGACGATTGATTTATCAAGTGTATAAGCTCTGATTTCATATTCAATGGTCTTCGTCTCGAATACCTACACTATCCTAGTCCGAAATGATATTGTATATGTAACGCCCCAAAAATCGACCTGCTTAGAGGTCAAAAGCACAATCTACGTTATGAGGCATTAAGAATCTAATACATGCAATTAATTTCTAAATTACAGTTTCAATCTATAGATTAACCCAACTCTAAACCCTCTCTGATATTTGATAAATGAGAACCTCTCAAGTGATATGAATATAATAATGTGTTGTTGTTACAATAACACAGACGTAAAAATATAACACAAACATCTTTGACTCGCTAACGCTTGAGATTTCGCAACGTAAATCTTCACGTGCACCATCGCTTCTGGTAACTGAAACTGAAGTGGAAACTAGTGAGCACATCATCCCGAAGGGTGCTCAGTGGAAACAAATACATCATTCAAGTAATCACTAATATCCTTTACAGTTCTACTAAAGGAAAGCGGTAACTGTCAGATAGTATGGTATTCCCCATAAAATGATCCGACCATACCAGAACGACCGAAATCATTCTCTATGATAATGACAAAAGGATGGTTCCAACCATACCAACATGCTCATAATAAATCACCCAATCACTCAATTCAAGTCAACAAAATATAAAGCATATTAAATAAGGATTGTTATTTCCAACCCGTCCCCACATAGCAATCTCATAAAGTGCCCACACAAATTATGAAACCAGGATTTCTCCCGAGTAAACGTTAGCATAACCAGTCAGACCGCAATGATATTCCCAAAAGAATGGTTCAACCATTCTACCAGTCAGGTAGAATGATATTCCCAAAGGAATGGTTCAACCATTACCAATAAGACCATAACAAACAAGCACAATATGCGTATGACTATTCTCCCCAGGTATAGTATTCTATAATATAATATTGAGGGTACAATTCCGTCCCCCTATTTATAATATTGTCCACGGCGCCAACGTCACATGCTATTTATAATATTGGTAAAGCAATACCGCCCCTTATTAGATAAATCTGATGCTATAAGTAATAATATTGAGGAAATAATTCCGCGTCCTCTATTTATAATATTGGAAAACAATTTCGCCCCCTATAATAATATTGGAAAACCATTATGCCCCCTATTAGAACTTAGCAAGGATCCATGGAATTCCCACAGACAATCCCCGCGGAGAGACTAGACAATACATATCAGGCGCATACCCATCAAATGAATATAAAAACATGCTTATAGATATTTAACTTTTAAATTAATCAATGATTACAAGAAGGTTATAAGAGTTCCCACCTGGATTGATGACAATCCCTGCCTACCTTGAAGTCCACCATCCACTGGTTCATCTTTCGTACTAATCGTTGTTAATACAAAGCAAATGTTAATCATACAATCACTCAAAGAATAGTTTAAGTAAACTATTATTCACTAATTTTATTCTATAAAATAATCTACTTATCTAATCTAGGTGAATTATATGTCATTTCGAAGGTCTCGCGAAGCTCTCCAACTTTGCAGAAGAGACCAAAAGCTAATTTGGACTCTAAGTTGTCCAAAAACCCAAAATAATGTAACTAACCCTAACACATGGACCAACGGGCCTGAACCCGGACCGGCCCGGAAACCCGGACCTTGACACGCGTCAAAATACCCCTAACTGGTCTGACTCGGTCATCTCCTCCCCAACACTTAGCCAAATTCCACACTTTTCTGCTGGAAAAACAGCACGGACAGCCATTTCCGAGAGCTCTAGTTCTCTCAATTTTGATCCATTTGAATCATGTTATACATGAATGGAAAGCCTGGGAAACCTACTCCAACTTCTATTTTTGAGAAAAATTTAATAAAATCTCTAGCTTATCTAAAACTGGGCGAGAAGGTGTCATCACGAAACTGTTTTACCCAGATTTTCAGATTTGACAGTTGGTACTATAATGGCCGCCAAAAATTCATTTCTCAATGAAATCAAGCAAACTCAGTTGCTGTGGAAAGCTAAGGAACATACCTCCATTTTTCATGTTTTAACCAAAAATCAATAAAGGGAAAAATCGTAGAATGCCCCAAAATCACCTACAACTTTTTATTTCTGCCCCAAGGCTGAAAACTTTCTAGAATTGCCCCAAACCGTTACATTTTCCATCCAAGGTGGTTAGTCCACGCGTGTGAGCTCACACGCTCGCATGAATGTCTTTTTTACCCCCTGCCACGTGTCACTCAAAAATAGAGTTTTAAAGATTTTTAAACACCAAACAACGATGACATGTGGACCAATTAAAGTTTGCCACGTGTACAATATAAGCTGACATGGACAGGTGACTTGGCAATATTTTCATGACTGGACAGATCTTAGGTTTTCAGAAGTCGAGGAGAATGAATGGCCCAGATTATAGGACACGCGTCTAGTTTTGTAGGATGAAACCCGGTTTAATATACTCCACGTCTCCACATTCTTATCTTTTCGACCTGCCAAAAGAAAGAACAAAAGAAAACTCGTTAGACTCAGAGAAACAGAGAAACAGAGGGAAAGAAGAGAAAGAGAAACCGATCTTTTGTTGCTGTGAAGAAAAGGAAAGAGGAGAAACCGATCTTTTGTTGCCGTTCTTGAATATCTAGCCGCCGAGGTAAAAAAATAGAAAACTTTTTCAATTTGTAATTTTTGATTTTGAGATATTTCATTGAAACCCTTAATTAGAGATCTGGGTTTTGTTTAATATCTGATTTTGGATCTGGGTTTTTGTTTAATTTGAGTTTGATGTGATTCTTAGGTTTTGGAATTGGCTGGAAATGCTGCAAGGGATAACAAGAAATCAAGGATTAAACCAAGACATGTTTTGTTAGCAGTAAGGAACGCTGAAGAATTGGGGAAATTGCTCGCCGATGAAGAATTGGGGAAATTGCTTGAGAAGGATTCTACACCCAAATCACCTGCTGGAAAATCTCCTAAGAAAGTTGCCGCCAAGTGATAGAAATGATAGATCTAGTTTGTATTAACTTGTTTGGGTACAGCCTATTATGGAATGATGAAATCTAGGGACTCTGGAATCATTTAGTTAGTTGAATGATATGGTTTTTAGGGTTAGTTTTATGGTTTCCAGAAATCAGTTTCTGGTTTTAATGGAATATATCTTATCAATGAAATTGCTCTTTTCTATCTCTATGTCTCTTGTTTTCTTTTTTCTTTTTTTCGATTCTTACTGCATGTCTGTTGAATTCACTAATTAGATTGTACAGGCTATGGAGCAAGAAAAATCATGTGATTTAGTAAATAGATAGGAAAGATACAGGCGATTACAACAGATACGAAGATGTCACTGTTTTCCATCGTGTATAATGCCTTGCCTGCTGCAACTATCCATCTCCCTTGGTTTTCATCGACTTCTGAATTTCTAAGATCTGCCCCGTCATCACATATTAGCCAGATCACCATTCCACCTCAGCTATATTGTCCACGTGTCTCAGTGTGAGTGGGCCACTTGTCCACCATTTTGGTGTTTAAAAATCTTAAAAACTCTATTTTAGAGTGACACCTGGCAGGGGTAAAAAAAACATTTCGTGCGAGCGTGTGAGTTCGCACGCGTGAACTAACCACCTTGGATGGGAAATGTAACGGTTTGGGGCAATTCTAGAAAGTTTTCAGCCTTGGGGCAGAAATGAAAAGTTGCAGGTGATTTTGGGGCATTCTACGATTTTTCCCATCAATAAAATGTCGTTTCAGCGTTTCTAAACAGGGCAGAGTTATGCATGAAAATCATGATCATCAAACCATTATTAACTTGATTGGTTCTAACCTATTATATAATCTAACAAGTACCAAAATCATTACTTACTATAATAAATCAGTTTAAAAGGTTTACCTTGATTAATTACATGTTTCCATCATCACCATGATCATCATCATCAAAATATTAATTCTTGATCATCACCAAGAACACCATAACTTACTCTCAACTTGTTCCCTATTGATAAATCTTCCCCACCTGATTTTTATTCTCTTTTGTACCTTATCTCACTTCCTAGCTATGTCTCTCTTTTCTTCCTATTCATTATCAAATATCATCACCTCATCAATCTCTCTCACTCTCTCTCTCACTTACTACTACTTCTACCTAGTCCTCTATCTCTCCAAACTTATTCCCCTTACTCATAATAATACTCTCACTCACACCACCTCTATGTTTTTGTCCCAAAGATACACCACCACCTAATGAAACACCACCTACTTGGATAGATAAGAAGAAGGAAGTAAACTTGATAATTCTCAAAGTTTTATTTTAAAACAAAACATTAAAATTACACCCTGATTACACTCATTATAATTAATTAATTAAAATTATATTTACACCCCACTTTCACAAACCCAAGGATTTACTATTACCATCACTGATATATTACTAAGGGGTGACCTTCCGAGTATCGTATTTCCTCGTCCGACATCCGATTTACACATTCTAATAGTCGATTTCGCATATTTTTCCGAGATCTATCTAGTGGTACTATTATCATATTCAAATTATTATTTTTTATTAATTCCCAAATTTTATGTTTAAATTCAATTAGTTGAGTTAATACGCGACGTAATTATCATTTGACTAGTCTATAGTCATTGACCTGCTTACGGGTCGTTACAGTATACTTAATCAAGGATTGAGTTTTCATCAACTAAACTTGACAACTGCCTTGAGATAGTAACGCCAGTGGGTTCAACTAAGCTATTCTCTAACACTTCTTTTCAAATTGTGATTATCAGATGTAAAAACGAAAATGCAAAATGACCCATAGATGCCCATAAACTCGATTGAGTTTGGTCATTTCAAATTATCCCTAAACGATCGTAATCTCTGATTAGGGGTGAGCATGGTTCAGATTGGTCCGGTTTTCGCCGCTCCGCATCCAATCCAATACATGGCGGATTTCAATTTTAGCATCCGCATCCAATCCGACATCCGACGGATTTGCATCCAATGGATGCACGGATGGACGGATTGTATGCGGATGAATCCAACAGTTTTTTTTTATAACTAATATTTAAAATGTACGAAAACAAAAAAAAAGTAAGATGGCGCAAGATCTCGTGTATTACTCCCTCCGTTCCATTTTACTTGAGGGAGTTGGGGGTTTTCATGTTCCAAAATATTTGATGGAGTTCATATTTTCTCCACTTTTTTCCTAATTGATCCTTGTATTGAACTCATAAGTGTATAGGAAATAGCATAAAGGCTCACCTTTCTAAATGAAAAGATTTAACACCCCTCTAAATAATCATACTCCTAAATATTTTAGAATATTTTAAACACTTTACACTTTTAACCATAAACTAAAAACTATGAGATATTAATGTTTTAATAAGTTTTATTAAGGTTAGATCAGGAAAATTTTTGTTCTCTTTCATTTTCTTAAAAAACGGGTAAAACCCAACTCCATCAAGTGAAATGGAACGGAGGGAGTATAAGTCATTACTAATGGCGCTATTATTAACTCAAGTACGCAAAAAAATTACTAACGCTCAAGGAAATTCATAAATCTTATTTCATAATAACATTTTAATTTTGTCTATATGATTATGTCATGAAAATTTATATATTGATACTTTAATGAAGCAATGGATAATTATTAGCAAGGCACAATGTTTCCCAATCATAAATATCAACATTTGTGAACAAAATCACCATACCGAAAAACACACTACTAACTTAGCAGATGTGAATATCCAACGGATTTGTAACCTCGCATTCGCATCCGATTCAAAATCTATTAGATTTCAAACATTACATCTGCATCCAGTCCAGTACTCTATGGATCGGTCACCCACCCATAAAAAACTGGTGTGCCAGATTGGATCTACTGATTTTGGGCAGAGTGCTCACCCCTGTCTCTGATAGTATAACTCTTGCTCTACCTAGGTCTTCATTTTGGTTAGCTTTATACTGGGCTACTAATCTAATGTTGTCTTAGCTACTTGGTCTTTTAGCTATAATTTAAAACCATCGTTTAAGCCCTCTCAATAAATTGTTAGCCCTCTCTAGTGGTCTAGAATAGGGTCACCCAAACCCACTTTTTCCACCCCTTAATAAAATACTTTTTTAATACTAATCTACCCCAAATGATTAGTGCTTAATTTTGTGATTAAGATTAATAATATGATTAGTAGTAATGTTTAGGTTAATTTAAAGCTTAACTTAAAAATTAGATTTTAAGTTTTAAGTTTTGGGTTATGGTGGAGAAGAAGAGAAGAGAAAAAAATTAGGGTTTTGGACAATTTTTCTCAATACCGAAAAATTTAGGTTGTTGGGTGAACCTTCATCTCATATACCTTCTACATCATGATTAATCTCGTTTTTGTAGGCTAAATCCATCAAAAATTATCATTTTTCCTTAGATCCGGCTAATCAGAGTCAAGTTCGGCTCATTCGAATCACTGAATTTCTAAGTTGAACCTAATACCTCTCAAGAACAGTTCGGCTCATTCGACGCAAAATTATTATAAGCCGAGCCAAATATACCCCTCAATCGCTAGCAAACTACTAGGCTCAGCTCAAAAAAGTTAAAAATGTTTTGAGCGGAACCAACTATGTATATGGGTCGGCTCATTCGATGCAAAACTATTTTAAGCCGAGCCAAATATTCCCCTAAATGACTAACAAACTACTAGGTTCGGCTCAAAAAAGTTGATTTTTTTTTTAGCCGAACTGTTCTTCCCCAAATCAGTCGCAGAGAAGAAAATTTAGTGTCGGCTAGAAATTTTCAACTTTTTTTGGGCCGAAACTCCTTCTGTGTACAGAAAAAGGCCCATTTTTTTTTTCCGATTCTAACCATTTCTAACAATCAAAATCACAAAAATTACTAGGGGTATCTGTGAAATAACTTCCTAGATGCATTGCAAGTTGTTTTTGTCGTGATTCAACTCCATTTGGGGGGATCAATTCTTTCGGTTGAGGTCTATGGTTTTGAATTTCAAAATGTGGATTGCTACTCATTTTTCTTGATTCTAGTGTTTTGATTTTATTACGATTTGATTGTTGATACTAGTTTTCATTATTGCTATTAGTTTTCATTTTTTTAATTCGATTTTAGTATTTATGGATTTTTGATAAGTAAAGGAGAAGAAGAGGAGGAGAAGATGAAGAGAGAGATGAAAATTTAAAATGATTTGTAATTAATTTGGGCTTGAATTAGTGGAAGGATATTATGGTAATTTCAGGAATCTAAGGTAACTTGGACATTTCATGCTATTTGGAGAGGGCTTAAATGACGGTTCATAATTAAACACATCAGCTTGTCGTGGCCGTGGTTGTAAAACGAACCCAACGTTTATCATATGAATCAATAATTGGTGGAGGTTAATTAGTGCTCAGGTGCATGCATATGTAGGGACGTATCCTGATCTACGATCGACTTCCCAAGGCTAAGGTGTATTTATCAATGATCGACACAGAAAAGTTGGATTATCTTCGACCATTACTAGTGGAAATTCTCATATGGTATAATGAGCTGGCACAACCAAATTAACTGCCATGTGTAAGCTTGATCCGAACAAAAGAAAAGTTCATACCAAAAGCAGAAGCTACACACACCTGCCATTTTCTTCAAATGATTGTAAAGAAGGCAAAATGAATTATTTCTTTGGCTCTTCTTCTCCTATCCGTTACGGGGCCTGTGTTATTTAGAAGAGTTTGTTTAGCCAATGTGAATCATGTTCGACGTATATATATGTGATAACGATGGAAGCATGGTCTTGGCTACATAAAATGGCAATCACTATGGTTTTAGCCAGAAAGAGACGGAAACCAAGTTTTCGTAGCTTCTAGGAAGCGGAGACTCGGTCTCCGCATTTTTCCTTATGTGGAAATTGAGTATCCGCATGGTATCATGCAGAAACTGGATTTCCGTAAAGAAAGAGTTTTTAGACAGAAGGATTTGTTCTAAAATGGTTTTGAATGAACAAGTTTTACCCCCTTTAGATTTTGATGTAGAATTTGTTTGATTTTGTTCAATCTATTGAAAGAGTATGTTATCAACCTATAGGTGGTTAGTTTGCATCTTTCAATTTAAGTTTTCATAATAAAACGACTCTAAATTGTTCTAATAACTCAAGATAATTTTCATTAATTAGAAAAACAACTACAATACAATCAAAGTCCTAAACCGAAACAAACTACATTGCAAATTCATTTAAATAAAGATGAACTAAATAACGATAGAGTTTAGTACTAAAACATAATCTACTAATGATAAACTAATCATCTTGAGATTCATTCAAAGTCCTTCTCATAACTTCCGCACGTTTGAGCCGATACCACGTTTAGTTGTTGGCGAAGAATTACTTGTATCCTTATCAATGATTGCCCTATCTTCCGCCTCTTGTTTTTGACGTGTCAATAGTTTTTGTGTTTCCACATAGCATTCAAATATTGTTGCTTGTCGTTCATCATTCTCCTTCTTAAGCAAGGCTTTTTTCTCTATCATTTCAATAAGTCGCATCACTCATTGTTGAATCTTGAGATGTTGGTGTTTCCGGTGTTGTTGAATTTTTGGATCTACGTGAGCGACGTCTTTGAGTATCTCCTTCTCGACGCTTGCGTTTTTCGGTTGAAGTTGCTGCCATTGTAACTTCATTATCTTGGTACAAGAAATGATGGTCGAAAGTGGGTTGGTCTCCCAATGCAATTCTCGTAGGAATATGAGGAGGGGTGGAAGTTTGAGGAATATAAGGAGATTGATAGGGAGGTTGAGGATAATAAGGAGATTGGGAGGAAGTTTGAGGGTGAGTGTTGGGAAAAGTTATAGGAGGAGGAGTAGAATATAAAGGAGTGGTGTTGAGTGTTGAATGGAGGATCGGGATGAGGGATGGAGTGTTGAGTGTGGGATGAAGTATGGGGATATTGGTGGAGTGTTGAGTGTGGGATGAAGTGTGGAGATGAGGAGTGGAGTATTGAGTGTGGTTTTCAAAGGATCGATGAAGATTACAGTTGAAGGAGAACGAGTGTTAGTTGTAGGAGGGGTAGAAGAGTTTGGAGATTCCTCAACATCGTCCTAGTCGAAATTATCACCTTTATGACGAAATTCAATCAGTTTCGATCGTAGAATTTGGTACTCCTTCATAAAGCCAAAGATCTTAAGATGCTTCTGATAGTAATCGTCTCTTGCAATCCGACGTTATAAAAATCAAGTTCAAGTTAGTAAAAGTTAAGCAATTGAAAATTAAGCAATTGCAAATAATTAGTAAAGTAAGCAACTTACTATATTATTATTATTCAAATCCGGATATTGTTTTTGAACCTCCTTTAAACAACTAAGATATTCATCCACATCGACCTTAATGGTACTAAATCTGTTTGCAACGCATTTACGCTTGTAAGGATTTCCGTTCATCGATCTCTTATATTTCTCAAAAACAAGTGCCCAAAACTCGGGTTTTCTATTACCTTTTTCAATTTCCGGTCTTCTCATACTTAACATATGCTCTCATAATAGCTAAATTTTCATATTCGGTAAAAAATTTGGACATTTTGAAGATTTAAAGTAGGCTTGAAAAGAAGTAAATTAATATGTGATTTTAGGTGATTTGAGAAGAAAAAAATCAAGATGATGATTTGAAGTAGGCTTGAGAGGAAGTAAATCAATATGATGATTTGAGATGAAGAAAACCAAGTTTGCTTATATAGAAGTGGTCAAAACACACCAAAACAAAAACAAAAAAAATTAGTCGTTGGGTGTTTGAATTTTTAATCCAAAGGTTGTAAACAACTAGCCGCTGCTGGATCAACAGATCCAACCATTGATTTGCTGCGAAAACCGAGTCTTCGTAAAGAATTGGTTTCTACACAGAAGATTTTGCTCCTTTGCTCCTTTGCTCCTTGGCTCATTTGCTAAAATGTTTCATTGTTCAAATCCAAAATGATCCCATTGTTCAAACACAAAATTCTCTAATTGTTCACACTAATTGCTCTATTGTTCAAGTTTAATATTTTAAGCAAATCAAGTTCAACTTTGAAGTTTAGAACAACAAATTAAAGTTTTTTTTCTCAAATTATTTTTTCATTGATTAAACCAAATCAAGTTACATCAAACTAAGAAATTGAAACGATAACTAAAACTTCAAACATAAACTTCAAACACAATGAAAGAGCACTTAAAAAACTACATGAGAATTTGAAACTAGTTCGTCTAATCAAGGTTGATTACTTCATCATTGCCGAATCATAAATGGTTTGGGCTCCAATTATCTTTCCAATTTTCTTCAAAATTCTTCTTTTTTGTTCTCGATAATATTCTTGTTGAGTCGGATCCATGTTAGGAACATCCATATCTATTATAATTCTCTCTTCTTCCTCTTGTGATTGGTAAAACTCCCTTGTGTTGTTTTCTACAAGGTTCACAAATGTGGCTTGTTGAAAGTTGATTTTCTTCTCCTCTTTTATTTCTTGCATCTTCATGTAATACTCCATGAGTGATTGCTGTTATTGATCGATCCCAATACTCTCCTCTTCTTCTACCTTTATAGGTCTTGAAGAACTTGATCCTCTTGAAAACCTTGCTCCTCTCTTGTCTTTCCTAATGATTCTCGCCTCCTTATCTTTTCTTGCACTTTCTTCTTTTTAGCCCTTTTGGTTCCCATTGGTCTTGCCATCTCCTTGTACTTCCAACGACGTTCATTATCTAAAATTTTGACACCATCAACTTTTTCACCGGGCGCATAATCGTTTTGGATAGGATCACCAAGATTTTGCTCCACGGTTAATTCATAATCATATCCGGGAAGAGTTCTTCTTAAAACTCCTTAGGTCTCATCATACTTGAATGGAATACCTTTGACATGCAAATATTGATCTCGAGCTTCTCGAACCTAAAAAATAAGAGTAGTAGCAAAATTGTTATTACGATAATTTCTAATAAAAAGCTATTATGAATAACATAATTGAAAATTTTAAAAACTTATCAAGTCTTCATGTGATACACCACTTCTATTTTGCCGATGAATACTTCAAAGAATTCCAACATAATCCAAAACTTTTTCGAATGTGGTTTTGCCATCGATTTTGAACCGAGCGTTCATCTCTTCCATTAGGATTCCCTGTAGATCTCTTAAAAAATCAAAAACACGTCCCCAAAATTGAGATCCATTTTGTCCAGCACCAACGTTTCCATCAGTTGATACGAAAATAAAACAATTGGTAATAGCAAGATCTTCATCTGTAGTGAAATTCCTCACCATATTGATTTTTTTTTGTTAATTTTTTTTTGAAAATTTGAAGAGAGAAAGAAGGAATCAATTGGAACAAGATTGATTGGGATGAATTGATCAAAGAAGAAGAATTTCTTATATGGAAGAAATCTCAACGACTAGTTTTTTTTTTGAATTTTGAAAAAAGAGCCGTTGGGGATCTGGCGGTCAAGAAAAACTAGGGAGATGGATGGCTTAGATGTGAGGTGTAGAGGGACTGTAAAGAAAAAAAGGTCAAACGGTAATATTTAGGAGACGGAAACTCAGTTCCCGCATGGCTTTGACGCGGAAACTGAGAATCCGCAGAAAGTAAAATACTCATTTACCGTCTCGCATTTCTATCTCTACTTGGTGCTACATATGTGTAGCACCAACTAGGAAAATGCCAAGGATTCCCTAGATTGTAGAGATATCCTTGACCATAGTGGGTGCCCATCCCCACATCGTGTGGATATCTCTACAATCTAGAGACCATAGTGCTTGCTCTAATTGCTTATCTGTAATAAACTTTGCTAAATATGTACAATAATGATATACTCACCGACTAAAATCCCACCAAACATCCCGATTAGAGATTCAAGGGCAGAGAGCTATTTGACTGAAATATTGGGATAGCGTAAGGGCATAGTTTGGGGGAGGGGACCCACTCTCATTTTCTTACTAAGCATTTTTGGTGGAATTTTCCAATCGGTGATAAAATCATTTTCGAATATGTAAGGAAATATATGGAATTCGAAAAACAACCAGTTGTTATTCCCTTGACCATTATCTGGATGGCCTCCAAACTATAAAGGAGACTATATATTCATTATGGTTATGATCTTGATAGACAAGTACCATTGGTTGCTTCACCGGTATGACAAAAGACATAAAAGCCCAAATATTTGATACTAGAGCTGAAAAAGCGAGGGTATCCAAATACACCACCAACTTTTTAGTTCGTGAACTACATGGAAAAACTTGGATGATCTCAAAAATCAATATTCAAGCTTTAACCTGGGTTGAGTCGTAAAGACTAATTCCTACAATGACAAGTCTTTGTAAATCTTTGTCCAAGAGTTAGACAACTTTCTTTTACTTTATTATAATAGATCAGAAAATCATAATGCGTAAAGTAAAGCAAGACACCAAAAGTTTTATTAACGAGGAAACCGCAATCCAGCAAAAAAAAAAACGGGAACCTCGTCCAGTTTGAACACCACATAGTATTAATCCGCTACAAGCACTAGCCTACTATCAGAGTTCATACTGGTATGTAGGTTAGACTGAATCAATCCCTCCAAGCGATTCAGTTACTATTGTACTCCTTACATTTTCTTGGATCTCGCAAGACCTCCTTACATTTCTTGGATCTCGCAAGACCCTACAAACTTGATTCCCCTAGCTAACCTCCTTCACATACCTAGGAGTTTCTTTAGCCGCTGCTGAAGGCTTTAGTATTCGATTTGTCTTCCAAACAGAGAATGCTCTTGAATGGCCTTATTGCATAAGAGAAGGACCTTATAATATACAAGAACGATAACTACCAACCCAGATTACATGACCTGATACTATCAAGAACTACTTGTGCTTCACAACCCTGAAGTGAAGTATTTCAATAGTCGTGGGACAATTCCCGAAGGAAATATTCTTATAGAGGACAACTCTTAAACAACAGGATTACGTCGAAGTGTAAAGGGTTTTCGCGAAATACTAGATTCTTGCGACTTGTTGCTTTCTTTTTCTAAAAGTCTTCTATTTTGATCATTTGATAAGGCTAGGTTGCTTAGGAATAAGCAACAATTGATACAATCAAACTCGTGAACCGTGTGTATAGGCCCGTTACTTGACTTATACTCCAAGTAATCAACAGTTCTTTCAAACGTGGAAACCAATTAGAGTTTATCACCAGGTAGTTTAGTAGAGTTTAACTACTTCAAAAAGTTTGGTCTCAATACAAGGTGTGAAATAATTAAACTGCCTTGATGAACTATTAAGAAGGTATAAACGAACCGCATAAGAATATATCTTTTAAGAACAAGTTCACCTATTTGGAAATTATGGGAGTCTGACTCACCAAGACACATTCAGTTCGCGAACTAAAACCCACTTTAGATTTACAAGAGAATCCTCGTTTATCCCGGAACGCGAACCTAATACACTTTATACTTCCAGGAGTATTCCCGAAGGTCTTGGAACGCGAACCAGTTCGCAAACCGAAAGTGCATTTGTGGAGTTCAGCCGGATTTTTTATAGCACGCAAACCAAGATAATTAGTTAATCAAAATTTATTTTTGTTCGAACATTAATCTATATACTCTCTTCTCGAGTATTCTCAAAGATTCAACATTCTCTGAACATTGATTTCCAAGTAAACCATTGTCATGTAAAGTGTATCGAGCTTTTCTCACAATGATCCTATAATCGTAGTATACTAAAAAAGTATACTAACACAACCTTAATGTCATGTCGATAGGATTACTTCTTAACAAGCTATGAATACTGAAATCATCGACTAAGTTTTGATTGATTGATAAGTAGATCAATAAGAGTCCATAACTTACAACTCCTAGTAACCTTTGTTGATAAAGATGTAACAATGGCTTTGTGTTGTCTTCGCTCTTCTCAACTACCTAATCTAATTCTAGTATCCGAAACCTGACTTTAGTAGACTAAATCAAGAATTGTGTTTTGGCATCTAAAATTGACAAGACATACCAACGTCTGTAGGTTTGACTGAACAATGACCTAACAAGAGGAAATCCTATGGTCAGTCTCACTCTTTCAAAATGAAATAGTGACTACCAATATGCACCAATTTGACCCTACTCTGGTCACTCAACCTCCTTTTCACCCAAAGTATTTCAAAAATCCTTCACATGAAGGAGGGGTCGAAGGTGGAAACTATGAGGCATATTGTTTTCCGCTTGAAAAAAAAGAAGGTGGGACGACAAACAATTTGGGTTATGAGTAGAAATTGAAGGTTGGACGGCTCGGTTTGGATTATGAGTCGAAAGTGAAGGTTGGACGACAAACTGCTTGGATTATGAGTAGAATTTGAAGCAACCAATTTGGATTATGAGTAGATTTTGAAGCAAACGATTTATAATTTGAATATTGGACAACAAACAACTCCTTCAAATGAACGAGTCCTCCTTCGAATGAAGGATCTAGTCTTGTTTGAAGATTTCCCATAGAATTTGTATTTAGCTTCAAATCTGTCATATCATTCACATTTTATAAAGAAAAGTGGGGTCAAAGTGTGCGATAATGTAAGAACAACAATGCGATTGGATCCTAACTCTTTGATATGTATCAACAATTTTGTTAAACTTTTATTTTTCTAGACCTACCTCAGGAAACTCAATATTATTGTTTATGCATCTCAATATGTTATAACTACAATTGAAAACTTCTGGAAGAGTGTTTACTTGAACCCACCAGATTCTGGAAGCCTTGATAACGACTTTACCATATTTGAATAAATTACTTTTCATTTAATTTGTATTTTTTTTTACGAATTCGATGTATATTATTATTCTAAATTGTATTTACCATTTCATTAAACTTTATTCCTGCCGAGTAAAATCTATGATTCTCTTACAATCACCTTTTATGCAAAAGTTGTTCCACACAA
>JAJJMA010014090.1:0-33018 GCA_023529015.1 Papaver nudicaule | reverse complement strand
GGATTCGGCACCCTACCACTAGACTGTATTGCCTAATTGATTGATTTTTGTGTTTTCTCAAGTCATACAAATGCTGTAACATCTGGATAATCTATTGTTTGTGAGTTTGTATTCTGAGTTTCAGTTACATGAAATTGGTATGTACTGTGGTCAATATGGTCTGGTGGTAAATATTGAGCTACTTTTAGGCTCATTCTCTTCTAAAATGAAAATTCTGTCATTAACTGAAAGGGATTCGGCACCCTACCACTTGAGTATATTGGCTAATGGATTGATTTCTGTTTTTTCTTAAGTCAGTGTAGTAACTTGTGAGAGATTATAACTTGAACTGTGCAGTCAGATGTCATCAGGTCTTGATAAGGGGTGGATGAATTTTAGACCTAAATCTGCTACATATATTAAAGGTGTAAGGTCATTCATAGATTTTGTCCGTCACAATGGTGGTAATAGTACATTATTCTCATGCCCTTGTACACGTTGTATGAATGGTAGAGGACCGAAAACACTTTTAGAGATTGATATTCATCTGCTCAAATATGGTATTACTCCAACATATACATTATGGCGTCATCATGGAGAAACTGCAGCTGTAGGAAAGAATATGGTTAACAGTAGTACTACTGACATTGTAGGAAATTTAGCTGAGAATGTAGGCATAGTTGCTGATGTTGTTGATCCTATAGTGAATGATGAAGTTGATCCTTCTATAGGTATAGATGAGAATGCTGGGACCCATTGTAGTTTTCACGATAAGGGAAGTAGCAGTAAGAAAAAGAGAGATGAGTATGAGCGTGCAAGACAACCTTTATATCCTTCATGTCCTGAAGGTAAGACAGCATTGTATGCTGCTATGAAACTGAATAACATTAAAACCCAATATGGGTTTTCAGACAACGGAGTTACTGCACTCTTAGAATTGATGAAAGAGTTACTTCCAGCTGATAATACACTGCCATCTAAGTACCATGATATAAAGAAGATGATCAAAGAACTAGGGATGGATTACATAACTTATGATGCATGCCTCAATGATTGTATTTTGTATTGGAAGGATGATATCAAATTAGTTAAGTGTCCAATTTGTGGAGAACCTAGGTATAAGAAGGTTTTTAATGATGAGAGGAAACTTACACAAGTAGCTCAAAAGACGTTAAGGCATTTTCCTCTGATTGCGAGGCTGCAAAGGTTTTACAGTATTCCTTGGATAGCAGAGGCATTTTACTGGCATTCTAAAGCAAAGTCAGATATGAATGTGATGCGTCATCCTGTTGATTCTTCTGCTTGGCAATGTGCGGATAACTTCTCACCTGAGTTTGCCAAGGAACCACGTAATGTTACACTTGGGATAGCAACTGATGGCTTCAACCCAAATGGATGCTTCGGTCTTCCTTATAGTGCTTGGCCGGTAATACTCTGTCCATACAACCTTCCACCTTCAATGTGTATGAAGCGGGAATTCTCGATGCTAAGTCTGTTGATATCAGGCCCAAAAGCACCAGGTAAAAACATTCTTACAAAGTAATGTTGAAAGTACTGTTTGATTGTTCATTTTGTGCAATAATTCAACTGTTTGATTGTTCATTTTGATGTTTTTGTGTAGGTAAAGACATAGATGTATATTTGCAACCACTGATAGAAGAGCTGAAACTGTTATGGAATGTGGGTGTGATGACATTTGACTCCTTCACAAAGACTGAGTTTTGTATGAAAGCGAGATTACTATGGGCTATTCACGATTTTCCTGCACTAGGGACTTTGTCTGGATGTGTCACCCATGGATATTATGCTTGTCCTACTTGTGGAGAGTACACGGTTGCTGATTGGCTTCCCTTCAGTAAGAAGATCAGTTATATGGGACACCGAAGATGGCTGCCTGCAAACCACAAGTTTCGAGATAATAAAACACATTTCAGCGGAACGGTAGAGCGTGATGCAGCTCCATGGCCACTGACAGGGTTGCAAGTTGAAGAGAAGGTAGCTAATATTGTAATTAAGAAGGGTAAGGGAAAACAACCATCAGTACGAGGTCAGAAGCGTAAAAGGGAAGGGGAAGAACAAGATGAAGATGATGTTCATGCGCGCACATTATTTTCTCGAAGGTCAATTCTGTATGATTTGCCAAATTGGAGTTCAAATGTCGTCCGACATTGTATAGATGTTATGCACACAGAGAAGAATATTACTGAACATCTTCTGAATACTCTCATGGGAAATGTCAAGTCTAAAGATGGCCCTAATGCAAGGAAGGATATGGAATCCATGGGAATTAGAAAGAAGTTGTGGGTGACAGTGGATGAACTGACAGGGAAAACCACTATGGAGGATGGCTCTTTTGCAATGACAAAACAGGAGAAAGTTGATTTCTGCACTACATTGAAGAACTTAAAAGTGCCATATGGTTTCTGTTCCAACTTTCGAAGCAGCGTCAACAGCAATCCTCCTGAGATAAGAAACTTCAAATCTCATGATTACCACATCGTAATGCAGCATTTACTTCAATTGTTGGTGCATATTGCGACTTCTCTGCCTAAAGATCTTCGTGTATCTCTTCTGCGTATAAGTATTTTCTTCAAAGTGTTATGCGCGAAGGTAATCAACAGAGAGCAACTTTTAAGAGCAAAGACAAGTATGATTGAAGCAATGTGTGTTCTGGAAAAGCATTTTCCTCCCTCTTTTTTTGTAATTAGTATTCACCTGATGGTCCATTTGGCCGATGAAGCTTTAGTCTGTGGTCCGGTTCGATTCAGGTGGATGTATCCTTTCGAGAGGTAACTATCCTTTTCAAATGTTTATTTCTGTCGCTCATTATATATTTATGCATACAGTTCCATTTGTAGT
This sequence comes from Papaver nudicaule, assembly GCA_023529015.1. Classification (NCBI taxonomy): domain Eukaryota; kingdom Viridiplantae; phylum Streptophyta; class Magnoliopsida; order Ranunculales; family Papaveraceae; genus Papaver; species Papaver nudicaule. The sequence goes on along the minus strand of JAJJMA010014090.1, from coordinate 30,180 downwards.
TCTGTAGCTGAAAACTTATACTAAAAACTTGGTTTACTGAATTTGTAGGTTGATGAAAACTTTCAAGAATTTGGTGCGTAATCGAAGGTACATTGATGGTTGCATTGCAAGAGGGTATACACTGCGAGAAGCTAGCTTGTACTGTATGGAGGACCTGTCAAATGATGGTGATGGTACTCATAAGCATACACGACAGGCCTTTCTTGATGATGATGATGAGTTTGCCGATGAGATGCCTCTGAGTAGAGGGAAGGAAATTACTTTAACCAGAATGATGTTTCAACAAGCTCGCAAGTGGATTCTGTCCAAGTTTGTTGGAATAGATGACTGGGAAAGGTATATAGTTTTACTCTCTCTTCTTTATTCTAATAGAACAGTTTAATGTTTTCTGAATTCCTGATGAGATGTTCTGATTTTTGTTATATCGATGGACCATGCTAATAGATCAGTTTATATTTTGACTGTAGGAAGTATGATTCCTATCTCGACAGTGCAAACTCTAATACTCAAAATATAAAGAGTTTCCATTTGTGGTTACGCGACGAGGTAACGAGCTCTCTTCAAACTTATTTCAATATTGGTTTTAGGTAATTAACTTCTACTGACTCATTGTCATTCTTACAGTTGTTAGAAGCCAAACAAGAGGATTATTCAGTACTCTGGCGTCTGGCACAGGGACCTCTGTTCAAGGCACGGTCGTATAAGAAATACCAAGTGAACGGCTTTGTTTTCTGCCCACAAGAGCACGATGCGCGGGTGGTGACCCAAAACAGTGGTGTTAGTATGAGAGCTATTACAAATTGCAGAGCAAAGTCAACTGATCAAAACCTGGTAGAAGCAGAAGTAACATATTATGGAGTAGTTAAACACATCATCGAGTTGAATTATATGGACTTTGAAGAAACCGTGTTTTATTGTGATTGGGTCAAAGTTGAAGATAAGACTAATGGTTGCAAAGTTGATCCACAGTCTCGTGCGATAAAAGTTAACTTGTCTAAGCTTAAAAGCATCAATAAGGTGTCAGATGAACCTTTTATTCTTGCCTCCGAAGCATCACAAGTGTTCTACTCAAAGGATGTTACTGATGAAGGATGGTCTGTGGTCTTGCATTCACAACAGCGACTTACGCATGCAGTAGATGATATTGAAGTTCCTAGTATTTATCAATCTGCTTTTACAGACAATGAGAGTTTAGAAAAACTTATATGTGTGGATTCTGTAGTTTAGAATGATGTTTGTCATTAGTAAAAATCATGTGTGTTAGTCTGTAGGTAAAACTGTTTATTGTTCTAAGTCGCATGTTCTTTTTTTCTGTTTATGAAATTTTATGTGTTGGACTAATCAGTTTAAGCTTAATCTGTTTAGCTTCTGTTTTGTTTGACTAATCTGTCTATGTTGGTAAGTGCAAGGTTATGGCAGCTGCAGTGGAGGTAGATGAGAATGGGCTTCCTAGGTCTAGCAATTCCTGTACAATGGGCCACATGAAGGGGTCACTGATTCGTACACATTGCCCTATCTCCTACAAAACCTGGAGGCAGGTGCCAAGGAAGTTTAAAGAAGATGTATGGGAGGATCTCAAGGTACAAACTTACCTTTCTCTTGTTTTTTTTATCACTTCAACATTTATTGAGTTAGCTAGTAACCTTGAGGGTTTGATTCTGCAGGAACAATATCAAATTCCTGATGTTGCAAAGACAATCATGATCAAGAATATGGCTAGTCCTTTTAGGAGACTGAAGCATGAATGTCGTGTCAAGTATTATGATATCTATGAGACCCATGAAGAAAGGATTCAACATTGTCCTCCAATTATCAAAGAAGAGGACTGGATATTGTTCTGTAATAATGAGAACACTCCTGAGCAACGGGCTAGTAGATTGGAACACAAGAAGAAAAGAAAGCAATATGAGTACACCCACACCGCTGGTCGCAAACCCCATAGTCTTGTCAGAGCTGAACTGGTATGTTTCTGTTGGCAATGTTCTTTCAAGGTTTTAGGGCAATATTGTTCATTTATAATTGATTGATTAAAGCGGTTTCGACTCATTGGTCTAACTTCAGGAGGCCAAGAATCCGGGAGTAGAAATCACTCCATCTATGGTGTGGGAAGCAACTCACAAACAAGCTAATGGCCAAGTTCTAGCTAGTGCACAACCCTACTATGTAAGTAACCTAAAATGTCTTACACTGCACCCTTATTATGTAACTTATGATTTTACAGAATTTTATGCTCGGCATTACAGGATGAGCTTAAGAAGCGCGAGGCAGAGGTTAAGGAAAACCTAGAAGCTGGTACTCCTCTAGAAGATGATGCAATGACTCTTGCATTTGGAAAGGATGCAAGGGGACGAGTTCGTGCTGTTGGTCCTATCTCCAAGAGCCAATATGTATTATCTGCTCCCGCGCGTGCCAAGGTTGCTGAGTTGCAGGCTTCTGATGGAGAGCTCAAACAAAAGGTGAATGATCTAGGTGGGAAGATGGAGGTTTTAATTGAAGGTTTTGGGTCATTGTGTCAAATTATCAAAGAGCTGAAAGCTGGACAAACATCGATGATCGGCTCCAACATCATGGGCAATTCACAAGACCTTGTGGCTTCACCTACTCTTAGTGGTACTCATGATCAATCACCAGCTCCAGTGGCAGAGGCCGTTTCACCTGCTCATTCAGCAATACGTCCTGCGGCAGTTCAATGTTCATTACTGAACATGGATGGTGATATTATTGCTAAGGGTGAAAAGTGTACAGGTATTGACATCTAGTGTCTAGTTCATTTATATGGTTGTATGTTTTCTATATTAAGGATTTTTCGTGTGATATATGATTACATGCCTAATAATGTACAGGTGAAATGGGAAAGCTGTGTCACGGCGTACCTGTATTTGCTAACCATGTGAAGGTGTTAGTGCATGAAATTCTCTTGCCAGATGAGAAGACCACAAAAGCTAACAGGCTTGCAAGGACTTTTCGAGAGGTGGGAGTTGGTGGATTTATGGTTCATCCTACAGCCTTCACCCGATTCTAGGCTCTTCTCCTTTTTTTGGTATATCTCAGTCATCGTCTACTGCGCCTAACACAACTAACATATAGGCTCTTATGTAGAGACGTAAATGGCTAATGTTCACACTTTTGTATGTATGGTGAACATTATCTCTTTTGGTGTGGTGCTGGGTGAACATTTAAACCTTATGTAGAGACGTAAATGGATGTTCTCTTCTCTTTTTTGCTAATGTTCACACTTTTGTATGTATGTGAACATTATAACTCTTATGGTGGTGCTGGTGAACATGGGTACTTTGATCTAGTTTATTTATCTGATATATTATGTTTTTTTTGTATATGTCCACATATTTGTGCTTTGTTACCTGTGATTGCGCAGGTTGCCATGGTCATCTGAAGCGCTAGTAGCCACCTGGGGAAACATCCCTGGTAAGTACATTTGTTTTATGCCCTTTTCCTTGTATTACTGAATTGATTCCTTTGGATATTAACCTGCATTCTTGTACACACTTGCGAGGTTTTTTTATGCGACTTTGGATGTTGAGCTTGCTCTGCTGCCTCTAAGTGAAATACAAGGTAAGTACATGTGTTTTATGCCCTTCTCCTTGTATTACTTAATTGATTCCTTTGGATATTAACCTGCATTCTTGTACACACTTGCGAGGTTTTTTGATGCGACTTTGGGTGTTGAGCTTGCTCTGCTGCCTCTAAGTGAAATACAAGGTAAGTACATGTGTTTTATGCCCTTTTCCTTGTATTATTGCTGCTCTGCATCCTTGTTTGTGCTTTGGAATAGCATCTGCTCCCATTAGATCGTTTACTTTGTTTCATTCCCTCTACTTTGTTGAACATTTACCGAGTAATTAAGTTCTTTGTATCTCTGCAGTGATTCGAGGATAATACAAAGGAGCTCACAAACACCACTGATCAAGGAGTTTCACTTACAAGTATGCATCTTTCTACATTATGTCTATATTATGAACCCTTACTGTGTCTGAAATGTCTACATTATGAACTTAGTGTTGAATTGTCTATATTATGAACGTAGTGTTGAATTGTCTATATTATGAACCTTACTGTGTCTGAAATGTCTATATTATGAAATGTCTACATTATTATGAACTTAGTGTTGAAATGTCTATATTATGAACCCTTACTGTGTCTGAATGAATGTCTATATTTTTGTGATTTTACTTCTTTCATATCACTGGTTGGTATTAAAGAAGTAGTGGCGCAAACTGTCGGGTTCGCCTCAACCCTCAAACCTTCTTCTTGGTTTTTTTCTTATCACTTGCTGGTAAAGAAGAACAAGAAGAAGGTTTGTTGGTAAGCGAGGCGTGCGCCTTTTTGTTGCTTAGGAAGTCTGAATGAATGTCTGAATGGAATTCTGAATGGAATTCTGAATGGAATTCTGAATGGAATTCTGAATGGTAAATTGGTATTGCAGGAAAGTGAAAGAAACTTTGACCAGGTAATTTTTTTTTACTGCTGGTAAAAAATTGCAACGGAAATAAAGTGTTTCAAAAAATTACCAGGAAAATTCAAGTCAGTCATCATTGACTTGGTCCATCTTTAGCAACAATAGTAAAAAAATTCGCAACACGCACATTAACGTTTCAAAAAATTTACCAGAAAATTTACGGTCGGTCTTCATTGACTTGGTCAACCTTTAGCAACAATAGTAAAAAATTTCGCAACGCACCAATTGATGTTGCATCCAAAATGGGCTGTAACGGGCCACAAACCGTTCCAATTTCCATTGCAGCCCAAAAATCGCAACAAGGACAAAGCCGTTTCGAAATTTTGTTACACCACCTTCCGTAACAGCAGTTGGACCGTTGCGACCAGGAATAGCAACCTCCCAGGGTTCGTTGCGACCAGCAAAATATGGTGTAGTGCAACGCTGAAAAGACCGCTGCTAAACTTACAGAGGACAAGCTGAAGAATCATGAACTTCAGTTAACCAACTTAGAGGATAAGATGGAGAAATTGGGTACAGATGTAGAAGAAATGAAATCATCTCTAGAAGACTCTATTACGACTGGCTTAGAAGAGAATAATAGCAAGATTGGTGACTTGAAGACCTCACTTGAAGATCAGATGAAGTTGCTAACACAAAAAATCCAAGGATTAGAAAATATTGTAGCTGCTAGTGATGAAGGATTTGATTCTAAATATGGTGGAGGTTTCACCAAGAGGGGAGCTCACACATTGGATATGTCTAATGGGGGCAAGGAGATCATTTCCAGAGTACCTAAATTGGATTTTCCAAGGTTCAGTGGTGATAATCCAAGGGAATGGGTTCAAAAGTGTGATTTATACTTATGTTGAACAGGGTAGAGGAAGCTCACAAGGTCAGTATGGATGTAATTCATTTGGATGGTAAGGCTAATAGTTGGTTCTTAAATTTCAAAATGAATAGAGATAGTTTGTCTTGGGTTGACTTATCTGATAATATTTGCTTAAGGTTTGAAAACCCTGCTAATGAGAATATTGTGTGGAGGTTTAATAAATTAGTTCAGACCTCCACATTAGAAGAATATTTTGAGCAGTTTGAGTACTTGAAGGCATTATTACTTACCAAACATAAAACTCTTACTGAAGAGTACTTCATTATGAGTTTCATTGGTGGTTTGAAGGAAGAGATACAACAAACTGTGATGATGTTTAATCCTACTACTCTTATGTATGCGTTTTCTTTAGCTAGGTCTCAGGAGTTGAGCTTAGCCATGCAGCAGAAAATTTCAAAACCCACTCCTAAGGCTTACACTACTTCATACTCAACACCTAAGCCTGTTTTAGCCAATAATACTTATTCACCAAGGCCATTTCAGGCCAATAATTTTTCTCCAAGGCTCTCTCCTAACATTTCAAAACCCATTACCACTCCATCCAAGCCTACTAGTTCTCTTCCTCCATACAGAACTCTAACACCAGAACAAATTAAAGCTAGAAGGGAGAAGGGTATTTGCTTCAATTGTGATGAAGACTTTAAGCCAGGTCACAATTGTAGGAGAAGGACATTGTACAACATTGTTTGTGGAAGTGCAGGAGAGAGTAGCATTGAGCCAGATGAAGAGGAAGTGCCAGAAGTGGTTAGTGATTTTCCTATTGAATCTGACATGGAGATTTCTCTGAATGCTCTAACTGGCAGTGTAACTGGTGAGACTATAAGAATTCTTGGCTTTATTAAGAAGAAGGTTGTGAATAGGGTAAGATTGACAATCTGATCCGAGTCTCAGAGGTTACAACCCGATTTTATCTCATTTCTCTTGCTTTCTCTATATCTCTCTCTCTCTCTCTCTCTCTCTCTCTTAAGAGTGTAGTCTAATTTCTCTCTCTTCCAAAAAGCCTCCTTAATGATCTTTTTAGAGTCCTATTTATAGAGACTCCCTTTCACTCCTTGGTTGCCATGTGTCCCCTTAACCACTTATTAACATAATTGCCATCCTTTATCTCTTAAACACCCATGATGCCTAAACCCAAGCCCAGCTAGATAAGCTTAATTTAGTATGTGTCAAGCCCATTAGGCCCTAATGGACTTGGGGTATCCACATTAGTCCCCTGACGGCTCGGGCGGGCAAATGCGCCGGGTCGACCGTCACCCATGGGAACCCAAGTCCCCTGACCGTCGCCCATAGTTGGTTTTGTAACCGTCAGGATCATGGCCTACGTGGCGGCGCACGTCCACGAGTTATTGGCATCGTGGTATAGGTGGCGGACGGTTACACTTTTCTCTCCTCAGTATAAATACTCTTTTTCCTTCGCTTCCTCTAGCCAGACTTTCCTTGGTTAAAAATCATCTTCTTCTCTCCCTCTGCTACCATGAGTGATTACGACGAGCCTTTGCAAGACGATTCACTCGCCCCTAATAATGAGGACGAGGCTAACCCTGAAGCCGCGCCAGATGGAGGGGACGCTCAGAATCCTAACCTTGATGTCTTTCCTCCTCCTGATCGGGAAGACGGCTTATTTTCTCACAATCTGTTCGAACGAAGTATTTCCCTTCAGAGCGCCTTCCGGTGACTTTTTTAATCAGCGCCTTCTGAATCGACTGTCGCCGCCTCTGCCAGTCGACCCGCTGTGGCTGTTGAAACCGGATGACGTCAAGTGGTCGTTTCCTCCTTATGAGCAGATTCTTCGCTTGGCTATAAACCGTGGCGATTACGAGCTTCCAAATATTGTCTATAAATCCACAGCGAAACCCCAAGAGGGCTGGGTGCCGTGGGTTGATTTCATTGAAAACCATGAGTCTCATGCTCGTATTCTGGAGGGGATCGGCGTTCTTGACGCCGTCAAAGCGTACAAATGTCGCTCCTGCAACCGCAGCAACTTCGATCAGACCAAGCTGGTCACGCGTTGGATTTCTCTGTTCCATACCTTCCTTTTTGCTTGGGGAGAGGCGACTATTACTCTTGAGGACGTGATTGCTTTTACTTTGTTACCAGCCCATGGCGCTTGCTACTGGCATCAGTCAGCCGTCGCAGGATGTATGCGTGCTAAGGATTGGGATTTGGTGGCCATTCTGAAGAAGTCCAAAGAGCTCGCGAGGGACGTTCTCGTCGAGGGAGCCGGGGATAATCCAGAAAAGGATAAGGAACTTGAGGGCGCTCAAGATGATGATATAGAAGGGGGCGAGGAACATGAAGGCGCCCGAGGTAATATTTTTCCAGCTCGTCTTTTATTCTATTTTTACTCTTTGCGAGTGTTTTCATTATGGGCGAGGATGACGCTGAAGCAGCCACTTCAAGCAAGCACAAGAAAAGGCGCTCTTCCTATCCTTTATTCGTGAAGTATTGGGTACCGAAAATGGTGGAGGGCCGTTTTGAATGTCCGAATTATGGCGAGGATTCAGAGACGGTGCAACTGGTCGCGTTCCTCCTTTTCTGGCTGAGTCATGATATCTTTGAATTTAGCCCAGGGGATACAATCAAGGAAGAACTTATGCCAATGGCCGTTCTAATGGCGCGTGGCGTATCTTTTCCTCTGGCTCCTATGTTCTTGGGCGGACTTTACCACCACTTAGACTTGTTCGTGATCGATATCCAGAGGGCCGCTAATGTGCACACTGTCGAGACTTTCGTACCCGCAAGCTTTCTTCAGATGTGGTCTTGGGATCGCTTTCCAGGGTTCAGCCCACCAGGTCCGGCGCTTACCATTCATGGCGTCGAGGAACGATTCAACGAGGATGGGGAAGTCTATCAAGATCCCATGGTGTATACTTATCCTCGCGCCCGCCTTTTTAAGCGGAAATCGCCCAAATCTCTTGACAGCATTTCCAATTACATGGATATTGGGAGCAAGTTTTGTTTTTCTCCATACACTGATGGTCGCGTTGGACCTACTCCTTACACCTATTACTCGGATGAAGAGGAGATCCTTGACTCTCGAAAAGTGAATCAGGCGAGTGAGGTGGACTTTATTTTATCGGTTACGTCTGGCTACCTTCCTGGTTTTTGCGGGGGCGCGTTCTCTATTGAGGCCTATAACTTCGATCGAGTTGTTCGCCAAGTAGGTTTTGACCAGGGGGTTCCTCCACCTCCCTTGCGTCCTTTTATCTTGGATGATGCCTTGATTGAAGCTTGTTATGATAGGTTTGTCTACTCTGATGGAGGCGCACTTCGCTGTCGTCCAGTCCCCTTCACCATCCGTTATCCTCGACCTGCTCGGGATTCTCTCCGCGTTTCTGCGGATTGGCGTTGGTATTGGAACGAGCTTTTAACGCGCGTGATGAACTTTCTAGTCACCGCTCATGTTATTTACCGCGCGCCGGATGATGACGAGCTTTACGAGATGCACCGCGTCGGCCGTTTTGTGCTTGAAAAAAGTGTAGGAGAACCTCTGAGGCTAGTTCCCGGGAACAAGGGTCGCGCCCGGAATTCTTCTGAGACATCTTGGGGTCCTCTTCCTTTAGATCCTGACGCGGTCGTGAAGCAAAAGTCAAAGAGGAAAGTCCCCCTTCCCTCCCCAAAAGCTGCTGGCGGACAAGGGCGATCGCGGACCACCAGAGTCCCCAAACCATCTCTTTATTGGGAGATGCGTATGTAAATTGAACATGCGTCTATTGCCAATATTTTGGGTAAACGCTAATTCTATCATCATGGACATGCACACTCATCCTGAGTCCTTGTTTTGTGAAATAATGAAAAAGGGGAAAGCCTTGCTCAGAATATCTTTAGACTCTAAAGGATCATCTCAAACCTCTCTTATCGGTCTTTCACGAACTTAAAAAACTCGTTTCGGAAACCGACTTCCTTATACAGTTTAAGACTGTATTAACTTCCTTTTGTATCTCAATGAGACCCTATAAATATATCACACCCTAAAAGACTTGAAATCATTGCAAGTATCTCGAACAACCAGTGAGTCTTATGGTTTAAGTCTTCTTCTAACAAAAGATTCTGTTTTGGCTTCAACCAGTAATTATAGAAGCAATGGTTTGAAAAAAGAGGGGTACCGAAATACTACCAACTTTTCGTTTTGGCTCGTGAGTCTTATGGTTTAAGTCTGGACGATCTCAAAAATCAATATCCAAACTTATAACTGGAGTTGTTAGACCTCGACAAAGAGTACTTTGGAGTCAACTCGACAATTATGCAATAACGTACTACTTGGTGCTTTAATTATAAATCAGAGTTATAAAGCGGAAAGTAAAAGCACACAAGACACCAGAGATTTTTTAACGAGGAAACTGCCTTGCAGAAAAACCTCGGGACCTCGTCCAGTTTGAACACCGCCCAGTACAAACTGACTACAAAAACTAGCCTACTATAAGACTTCGGTCTGGGATGTAGCAGAGACCAACTCAAGCCCTCCAAGCGAATTGGCTATTGTCGCCTTCCTTACGTCTCTAGATCCCCCACAGATCGTCACGCACTTGATTCCCCCAGCTGACGTCCGTTACAGACCTAGGAGTTGCTTTGACCGCTGTCAAAGGCTTGTGTCAGCAATACTGGCTTTTCAACCAAACTGTTGACGTATGGTGTAACTGTCCTCTATCAGTTTACCACACATAAGATGACTTCCTTCGGATTGTTAAATCCAGGTCATACGGAAATCTACTTCTTTAATCGGGGCTGACACGCAAACCAAGTAAGCAATGCCCAATTCGAATCTACCTCAGTTATACACGAAGAACCACTTAAGGAACTTGTATAACTGGAGCTAACTAGGTCTTACAACACCGAGTGCAGCCGTTCGTTGCTACCTTTCCAACCTTGTTGAGTAACGTATCAGTTCTTGAATAGTCGTATATCAGAAGAGACGGACTTTAGAATAGACAAGAACGTGATCAGGTTACCAAGGTTACAGGTTAATCCGATTTCAACCAAAGATGGTTTCAATCTCCTACGTGTGCTTCCCAACTCTCAAGAAGTCTTTATAGTCGTAGGGAGTTCCCAGAGGAGCTGCAACCTATAGAGGATGACTATACCACAACAAGCATTCACCGAAGTGAAAAGAGTTTACGCTACCTTCCCTAAGGACCTTCACGTATGCTTGATGCTTGCGGTATTTGTCCGTAGACACCTCTATTTATAGCACTCAATAAGATAGGTTGCTTTGGAATAAAGCAATCAATTACTTGTCCCACAAGTTAAGGAAACCCTAAACTTGGCAACCAAGTAATAGAGATTAATCTCAATTGGAATTCTTTTTTGAATTATCTGCCTAATGTTTTGTTAGCTCAAAAACACTTCAAGATAGAAATCCAACAGACCAGAGATAATCTTATCTTATTGACTCATTGAGGATCATTAGATGGAACACAAAAGATATTTTGTATAACCAAGTCCATCTAAGAGATAAAGGAGTTTGCAATTTGACTCAGAGTGAAATTCTGAAAGAATCTTCACTAAATCCGACACCAGGCAGAATGACCGGCATTCAGGTTCGCGTACTGGTTCGCGAAATGTACAGCCATTCGAACTCAGAAGAATTCCGAGTTTCTGGTTTGCGAACCGGTTCGGGAACCGTCCGCATGTCAGATTTCGTCAAATCTGGATTCCGCTGGAAGTACTGGGCTGAGCCAGAACTTAGATGTGAGAACGTCCTCAGATGTGATCCATGGACTCTTTGCTCAAGAGTACTCCTTTAGATTCATCCATATCCAACTAACAGTTTGCAAGCAAACCATTGTAATGGACACATGGCACCGAATCTGTCTCATACATTCTTGTACTCACAGTAATTTGTGGGATCAAATACTGGTCATGACACAAGGCCACGTTACACAAGAATACGATCTCAATCGCTATTATCACTACTAAAGTAGTCGACTATTTCGAAAGAATAGAGAAAGTAGAATAGAAGAATATCCATAAAGTCATAACTCCTACTAACCTTTTATCGATGAAGAATAATTGATGTCTTCTTTGTCTTCACAGTCTTCGTCTTCAAGGTCTCTACTACTTTGTTTATATCCCAATTCCGAAATCTAAACTCTAGTAGGCTAAATCAAAAATTGAGTTTTGACACCTAAAACTGACAACTAGCTTGACATACCAACGCTAGTGGGTTTGACCGGACAATGCCCTAACAATCTCCCCCTTTGTCAATTTTAGTGACAAAACCAATTTACATATGGATTCAAATAATATACAATGAAGTACTAACCAATTTTCATGACTTTTCAGCTTGCGCTCACAGTTTCTCTCATGGACCCTGTTCTCGACTCTTGCCTTAGGAGCCAGAGGCAGGGAGAGACCCTGAAGGTAGCAATTTTAAAGTGTTGATATTCACATCGAGTCATTACGTTTTGGATTCTTGTTGGATGTGAAAGCACGTTCAAGATGTGCTATAAGACAACCTCTGATATTGTCAACAATATGTGACTCAGAGTAATACTTTGGAGCATGGCTCAACAATTTTGTGTCTTATTATTGGTTTCCAAGAAATTTCCTACAAGGTTTATTGCTTTGAATACTAGGATCCCACTTTATTTATCAAAAAGACATAATAGCACAATAGTGAGATAAGAAAAATTAAACCTTGAGGTGTACTGTCCTCTTTTTGTTCATATGAACAATTACATCACTCTTATCTAGACAGTACATAGATAAGAGTGGCAACTCATAACACTTGTAGGTGTTATGGCGAGTGTTCTCCCACTCGCCCTGTGTCATCAATCTTGTCTCTCTTCCTTTTAAGAATTTGTCATAGAAGTTGCTATCATCAAAGTAAGATTCAAAGGTTGAGGAGTTACCTGAGAGTTTCTGCTCCTTTTGATGTATGTTAATGAGATCTTTCAGCTTTGAAGAACCTTGCTTTCTTTTGTCAAGGATGTCTTGAAATTGAAACCAATTTACTCAAGGCATCATCTTGCAAAGCTTCTATTCCCTTATCTTGATTGTTGACAAAATGTATCTTCCTCTTAGGAACCCAACATTGTGTTTTTCAACAGATTTGGTGAAACGGTGACTTCCAGAACTTTGAGAACGTCGAAAAAATTTCTTGGTCTCAGTATGTTCTTTAACTTGTTTGGGTCGTGACCAATGATTGGGTTGATTGGTCTTTTTGATGTCACCGATTTCTTTGAGAATTTGATATATCTTTTGTTCAAGATCTACTATTCCTTTATTCTCAAAGTGTTTTCTTGATCTTGTCCGAATAGATTTATTCGTTTTGCAAATTTGACAGATCATAGATGCATCTTTGGTGTTTTTTACGTTGGTGACAGATGTCTCAACGTTCTTGGCTTTTTGCACAGGAATAGTTGCAATATTGCCAATAGATGCAGGAATTGTTTGAAACACAATGGATTTGTGTATTTCATCTTTTAGGAGTGCAATCTCTCCTTAAAATTCCATTATTTTTTTCACATACCATGACTGAGATCGATTCATGTTTTGATTCCTCACTAGAAGTAATTTTTGAACAGGAATCAGAGGTTATTATGGATATATGATTGACAAGTTGATTAACCTTGTGCTTTAGATGAGTAATCTTAGAAGTTTGAAAATTCATGTGATTAATGAGTCCAGAGCTTTCCTTTTCAGCTTCTGAAGAATCATCAGAGAGGTTAAAAGGTAAGGCTTGTAGATATGGTTTTAATGCTTCATCACAATTGTAAGGCTTGAATTTGCTAATCAATATTCAAACAACAACCTGAGTACAGTTCAGAAAACCAAACCCTGACAAGAACGTAGTTCTTGTAGATCTCAATAGAGATGGATTCACTCAAAGGTTATGAATCAACAAACTTGCAATTACTTCTATTATATAGATCAGAGACAATATAATGCGGAAGGGAAAAGTAATGCAAGACACCAGAATTTTGTTAACGAGGAAACTACAAACCTAGCAGGAAAAACCCCGGGACCTCGTCCAGATGTGAACACCCTTAGTATGAACGGTATACAGACGCTAGCCTACTCTCAGACTTCGGACTGGACTGTATCGATACTGAATTCACCCTACAAGCAATTCAGCTACCAATGTGCTCCTACGTCTCATGGCTCCCGCAGTAGCTTACGTACTTGATTTCCCTAGCTGACGTCCTTTACAGGCCTAGGAGTTGCTCCACTTCCCTTCGTGAAGACTAGCGCTACCCTGCCTCTAACAGGACGCCTAAAAGTATCCAAGTAATCAAACAAGAATATGATTGTGATTTCCTTTAGACTTAAAGTCAAGGTTAATGGAAATCGATATGTTGAATAGGGCTTATTGATCTAGCCTAAACACCTTTACCTCCAAACGCGAGACGAACTTAGTATGAAACCTAGTTCGTGAATATGCGTTGGGAACTTCTAGGATTTACGATACAAGATCTACCTTACGAAGTTTCTATCAAATCTTGGTCGTGATAAGATTGAAAAAATTCAATCGAACCAAGATACAGGATGGAATTTTACTTCCGACCTGTGCTTCACGATCCTCAAGTGAAGTCTTTCAATAGTCGTAGTCCAAAAGGACTTCGAGATGACGACCAACCTTTATGCAAGGATACACAGATGTGTAGAGGATTTAGATTGTATCTTGCAGAAGGTCATCTATTTATAGTGACCACCAAGGGAGGCTAGTTTAAGCAACCTTGCATTAAGTTGTTGAATTCCATGGGCCAAGTAATGACAAGTCCGAGAACTAATCATACCTTAGACAGAAACTTCAAGATATGGAAGTTGAAAGTTTTCGCATGGCTTATATGTACGCGTTCATGAACGCATTCATAGAGCAGTCAATAGAGTTCAGGAGAATTCAAGAGAGTTCTTGAACTTGTATGTACGCGTTCATGAACGCGTTCATACAGACTTAGATCGTTCTCTGAAATGCCAAAAGCAACACATGTACGCGTTCATGAACGCGTTCACCGTTGGGGTCATTTCAAGAGACAACTCAACATACTCTGCCTATACATATTATCACAAGTGTGAAAAATGCAAAGGCGAAAATCCTAGAATACCTTCGGATCATATAAACAACATCATAGACTATTGGTATGATAGAAATGGTAAATACGATACGGAAAGGAAAACCCTCTCTAACCTTCAGCGAGGACGTTATGATTTATCAAGTAGTAAGCTTCGGTCTTTGTCTTCATCAGTCTTCGTCTCGATTACCTAAAACTATCCTAGTCCGAGGTTGTAGAGTAAATTTATCAAGGATTGTGTTTTTGTCTCATAAACTTGACAACTGACTTGAGATATCAACACCAGTGGGTTCAACCGAGTAATGCTCTAACAACTTCTGAGTGCTTGCACCAATTCCTCTGATCATTTTGAGAGCTTACTGGCAATGGTTTTTTTGATATCCACTGATCATGGTAGGTCAAATGGTTCTAATGGAAGTTGAAAGAGTTTCCAAACAACACAACTTCGAACCTTATTTGGTGAAGTCGCTCCTCCACGGGTTTTCAAATGTTGAGTGGCTTGATCATCATTTTATTGTGCCTGGTCCTTGGGTTTTTCGGTGTCGACGGGTCAGTTCCTCGCGTTTCTTTGACTTCTTAGCATGATTCTCTCTTGCGAAGAAGAAGTATAAGCCTCTTCGTTTATCTTGCAATCTTTGTCCGCATGTTTCTCCTTCGACGTGGTCGCTCCATAATATTCTTAGTACTTGGATTCTGCCATAACCCTTGGTGCCTGTGCTTCAAGACGAACATGATGATATAAATGACGATATTCTTGCTGAGTTGGAAACTGATATCGAGGATGAGCCCGCTTGTTTATCTGGTTGCGACCTTCTTTAGTTCCTAAGCCGCGACGTGGACCTGCTAATATTTATGTATGGTTTATCTTGGTGCTACTTCATCTCTGGTGCCACATATGTTTCTTGATTATTTGCTTTTTTTTCCGCAGGGTTTCAAGCAACCGAGGAAAGGATCATCTCATTATAACTCTCTACCAGAGCTTCCTGCTTATATGATCTTACTACGCAGCGTCGTGCTAATGATGATGCGAGAAATGGTGTTCGTGCAAACGACGTTAAGGTTGACAAAGTAAAACCAAATATTTTGAAAGATAGGTGCTCTGATGGTGAAGATTCTCGGTATGGCGGAGGGTCTGCTTCGACTCTTTCGACAAGGAAGGCTAGTGAAAGATGTGCGCAGATTCTTGCGATTTAATATGACGTTGGTGCAGGGTCTGGTGATGCGTCGAAGGTTGTATCTAATACTACTATTGCGTCTAAGGTTTCTACTGCTAAGGGGTAAGGCGTTGGTGGAGTATTTGGCTGCTACTATTGTTGATCTTGAAACTGCTTCTACTAATATTATCGATCTCTCCCTTAAGTTTTTCTCCTGTGACTTTCTTTCTGGTGCGGTATTCACTTTGGTTTTTATTTCCATTGCTTAACTGTTTTAGGTTTAAAGAAGGACAAGGCTGGTTTTGAGTTCACGCTTAAAGTGATGTCTTCCAAGGTGAATCGTCTTCGCAGCTTGGTTGATGATAATAAAGACCTATAAGATACTGGTGGAATATGAAATGCATCATTATTTCGAGTTGTTATCTAGTCTCGAGGCACTTTTTATCGAGAACGGGTTGAAATTCTTCTAGGGTTTGGATTTTATTACTGCGAAATATCTGTAAACCTGCGTGCTTGCACAAATATTCAAATATCTATAATGCTGAATGGGGTAATCCCTTTTTATCTATTTAAATGAGTATGAGTTTTAGCATATACTTTTGTTTGAAGTATTTAGACTGCTTACAATATTTCCAATTGGTTATAAATTTTTGTTGAGCGACGTTCATCTTACCTGAGAAATTAGAACGAATTCCTTTTGCGGAGGCTACCTGGACAAGGATTATCTTTCAAACTTGAACCACTGGCACCTGCCAAAGTTGTTTTGTGAAAACTAGTTTTGACAATCCACCTATGTTGGATAGTTAGGGGTTTTTTATCCTGTTATAATCTAGTTGGTCACCTTACATCCCCAGACTAAACTCTCTAGTCGACATTCGTCGGTCATTTTTCCGCCAATTTTTTTTATGCGATGGACTTGTCTCCTCTTAGAAGTTGATATTTATTCTGCCCCGGTTAGGTACAGGAGAGGGCGTAACCTCATTTCCTGAGACAACATTCAGAAGACAGCCGGTTTTTCCCACTTGCCACTTTACACATGGTATTTCGTTTATCCTACACCAATTCCAAGTTCACCATACATTCTCATGGAACTGATGCAATGTTCACCGGTCATTCTTCGTACCATGATTTCTATGATTGTGAGGAGGATCATCGGGAAAAAAAAACTTTTAAACATAGTCTTTTTTAATTACTCTCATTGATAACGTAAAGTTATGCTAACAAAGTAATCACATTCACACGAGTTTTACATAAATCTTTAATTCATATTTCGTCCATATTTGGCGAATTCTTTGCGCCTTCGTCTGGTTTTGAGAAGGACATCGATATTTTTTTCTTATGCCATGGCGTAAAGTATATCTTTCTGTGTGCTTTCCTCTGCGGTTCCCCTGCGAGACTTGTTCAAGACAAAACGGTTAATCACATTCCTAATTTCCTCTTGTTCAAAAGGTTTCTCAAGTAGAAAATTGTCATGCACACTTAAAGAAAGAAGAATAAGATCATCAAATTTAGGCCTAGAAACAACATCCCCAATGAACATATCAGAGTAAAATCTCTTAGCGCATTGATGTCATCTTTGTCATGACACATTCTATCATTAATAAGAAGAGAACTAATACCATTAGTTGTAAACCTGCAAGAAGCATATGTTATTTATCCTCTGATTTATGTGTTGAATTGCATGTGTTCATTGTTATATGCATTTGCTTTCTCTGACCCTTCAAAGGCTCTTTCATTCTCTTGACTCCTAACCAGCGCTGGTATGGATGTCATATTCTTTTGGGCAAATTATGAAAATGGCCAACTTTTCAGACCCTAATTATTATATTGGCCATTTTCTTCTGCAATTATAGAAATGGTTGTTTTGTTATATTTTCCGTCCGGGCCAACCGAAATGGTCAAAACATTGATTTAGTCAATATTTATGTTAAAATTACCACTATGTCCTTACTAACTTTTCTTTTCAAATTCCTGAAGCCAATTACTAGCATGCCCTTAAGCACATATGATCATGAACGTTGATTTATTATGTTTTTTTTGGTAAATTACTAACCTATCCTTTATACCCTAAAAGTAAAGACTGGCGCCTCATTTCTCCTCCTCACTTCTCTCTCAATTAATCTTCTGATCTCAACTCCATGTGGTATTAAAGAATGAAATAGAAGTCATTATTAAGTATTAAGATTAAGTGGGTTTTGGGTCTGTTAAGGGTACAATTTGAATGACCAAGTCTATAGTCTAGTTAGAGTCCACAACTAACTAAACCTAACAAGCTAGTCTAACTCCACCTATATTTACGATTCTGTTTTGTAAATTCAAATGTAAACAAACCCTAACTACTATGTATTATAACTACTATATATAGTGTTGTTTCCCCACCAGATGAAGTGTGGAACTTAGAGCTGCAATTCTATCTTTAAGTTGGTATCACGCCAGCGATCCTAAACCACACTTCTATCAAAACTTCACCAAAATAACCATGGCTGAAACTTCAAGCTTACAACAAATCCATGTCAACTATCTCAGCAATGTCAAACTCAATGACACCAATTACCTATTATGGAAAACCCAATTCAAACCCCTTCTAAATGAACTGGAAGGTTATGTAGATGGAACCCTAGCTAATCCATCACAAACCTTACCTAATTGACAAACAATCAACCCTGCATAAATAAAGTAAGAGGAACCAGATCATATTTACTTAGGCTGCCTTCTTTCCTCTCTTACTGAAGGTGTACTTTCACGTGTTGTTGGATTGTCCAGATCACAAGAAGTCTGGAAAGCTCTTGACAAAAGATATGTACCACAGACAAGAGCTCATCAAATGTACCTTCGAAGACAACTTCACAATCTTCGCAAAGATAACAACACTATGCAGGAATACTTTTCAAAGACTAAACAACTTTTTGATGCTCTTGCAGCTTCAGAAGTCCCATATCCGAGGATGATATGCAACAAGCTATTTTGAGTGTCTTAGATCAGGCATATGACTTCATAATCACAACCTTGAGTACTGTAGGAGAGATTGACATGGACACTTTCTTACGCATTTACTGACATATGATATGCGCTTAGAGAAACATATAGTTTTACTTGAACATCCACTGGCTAACGTAGCTTCAATCTCAAATGCAAGGCCATTTCAAAGGCCAGATCAAAGAAGAAATCAAAATCAAAACAATCGTCAGCCAAATCGTCCAAGGATGAACAATCATTTCAACAATTAGTCGATTCAGCCCAACAATCAACAGAGTGAGGGTCCATGCCAAATCTTCAGACGAAAGAACCATGATGCACTCAACTGTAGGTTCATTTTAACAAGGATTTTGTCCCTAGGAGGCCAAGACAACCGGCAGCTTACCTTGAATTACCTGGTGGAGATACTGATAATAATTGGGTCACAAATACAGATGCTACTTATCACTTGACTGCAAATATCAATAACCTCAACATAAGTCATGAATATGATGGCATTGAGTATGTTCATGTAGGCAATGGTAATGCAGTATAGATTAAGAATGTTGGTAATGCATCTTTCACTCACAATAATAGATCATTTCATCTCAACAACATATATCATGTCTCGTAGATTAAGAAAAACTTGCTTTCTGTTTCAAAGTTTTGCAAAGATAATAATGTGTTTTTTTAATTTCACTCCAACTTTTTTGTTGTAAAGGAACACCACACGGGGACAACACTTTTGCAAGGCAGGATTAAGAATGGGATCTACATGTTTGACGAGGTTCGATAGATAAACAAATATATTTCAACTAAATTTGTGTCAGAAAAATCCAACTGTGCCATCAACGTCTTGGACACCCTATGCTTAGAAATGTTTTCAGAGTTATTAAGAATTTTTTTCCCTTCCAGTTTTGAATAAGAAGTTTGATTTCTGTCACTCTTGTCTTGTTAGAAAGAGTAAGAAGTTCCCCTTTCCTGTTAGTAGTTCAATTTTTGATAAGCCTTTGAGCTTAATTATCTGATTCATGGGCTTCACCTCACCTATCAAGAAATGGTATCTTCTTTTACTTGATGTTTACTCTCACTACACGCATGGATATATCTTCTTGTTCGTAAATCTGATGCTTTACCAATGTTCATCCAGTTCAAAGAGCTCATAGAGAATCAAACAGATCAAAAAATCAAAGTATGTCAATCTGATAGTGGTGGTGAATACAAAAAGTTCATTGTTTTTCTTAATGAGTTAGGAATAATGCATAGGTTCTCTTGTCCACACACCTCAGCTCAAAATGGCTTAGGTGAACGTCGCATTAGGCACATAACTGACTCAGGGTTAACTCTTCTTTTCCATGACTCAATGCCCAAATCTTATTGGTCAGAAGCTTTTACAACATCATGATATCTTATTAATGGAGTTCCAGCTTCTCAATCTGAATCAAAATCCTCATTAGAACTGTTGTTCAACAAGAAACCAGATTGTTCCTTCTTGAGAGTCTTTGGATGTCTATGTTATCTTTGTCTTCGACCTTATAACTCCAATAAACTACAACCAAGGTCATTAACTTGTGTTTTCATAGGTTACAGTAGTGCCCACAAAGGTTATATATGCCCATATTTACCAACCAGCAGGCTATACATCTCTCTGCACGTCAGATTTGAAGAATCAACCTTCCCATTTGCTTCCAAGCGACAGGTGAGTTCAGTTGATACTACATAAAGAATAACCTCCACAAAACTTCTTACATCTCCACCCTTTTTTGTACCAACACCACTTGTTGTCCGTGACTGCCAACCCACATCTTGTTGAACCATCACTTTCATCTCCTTGATTACTTACATTATCACAACCACCCACAACAACAATCAGTGATACGTTAAATGTTAATGCTAGAGATGTTAACAGTGTTACAGATGAGAGTATACCCTCACAAAAACATGAGTCAGTGCAACAACATCCAATGGTTACTCTTGCTCGAGATGGCATTAGAAAACCAGCCAAAAGGTTGTGTCTAACAACTACTAAGCATCCTTTGCTGGTGGATGAATTTTTGGAGGCAACATGTTATACAGAAGCATCTAAAGATCCAAAGTGGAGGTCACCTATGAATGTTGAGATTAATGCACATACACGCAATGGAACATGGACTCTAGTTCCATTTGTGAGAGGTACGAATGTGATTGGATCGAATTGGGTTTGTCGTGTGAAGCAAAAATCAGATGGCTTTATGGATCATCGCAAAGCTCGTCTAGTGGCCAAGGGATTTAACCAGCGAGAAGGTGATGATTATGGGGAAACCTTCAGCCTGGTTAGAAAGCCTTATACCATAAGGGGTAACCTTGAAAACCTTGACGAAGAAGTTTTTCAAGGTTACCATAAGGGGTAACCAAGATTTTCAAGGTTATGTAGATGGAACCCTAGCTAAGCCATCACAAACCTTACGATTTTTGGTCACAATCATCAAAGAAACCTTGAAAACCTTGACGATTTTTGGTCAAGGAAGCAAAAAACACCAGAATCGTCAAGGTTTTCAAGGCTTCCTTGACGATTTTTGGTCACAGTCGTCAAAGAAACCTTGAAAACCTTGACGATTCTGGTGTTTTTTGCTTGATTTTCCTTTGTCAAAATCTTGAAATTTCTGGAAAAAAAAACATGAAAAATCGTCAAGGTCGATGGTCATAACCATGACGATTTTTCTACAGTCAAGAACAATCGTCATGATTTAAGACAAAACCTTGACGATTTTGTCTCTGTAACTTGAAAAAATTGAGTATTTTTCATACAAATCATAGTGTTTATAGTGAACTAAGCTTCTCATTGGAGTATCGTTCGATTATGTTTGACCAACCATCTTTGTATTGTAAGTTAATCAACAAACCAAGTTTCAAAATCCGAATTTTGAAGTTGTTAAAGTTTAATTTGGATTTTAGAGATGAAGAAATGAAATACATAGAAGAAGATTGTTTGTTGTTAATGATATAGAGAAGATGGTTTTTGTTTGAGTGTTTTTTATTAGTTTTGTAGTAAGATTAGTTGTAAAATTAGTGTTCCGAATTTTGAAGTTGTTAAAGTTTAATTTTTTTGGATTTTAGAGATGAAGAAATGAAGTAGAGAGAAGAAGAATGTTTGTTGATAATGATATTTGTTTGGGTGTTTTTTGATTAGTTATGTAGTTAAATTAGTAGTAAGATTAGTGTATGGACTTTTTAGTATTTGCACAAAGTTTTAACACCCCTTATAAACTGGGGTGGGATATTTAAAGAACTGCTCGCCCCTATTAAAAATGGGCTCGTCCCTAAATTAGCCAGGAATAAAAAGATCATTGAAAGAAGAAAAAAACACTTTGTTCTTACTGCTTAAGAATGTAAGAATGTACGAATTCCTATGATCACTTACAAATTACAAAGCCTGCCAGTAATGTTTTCTTTAAGATCCACTGATCATGGAAGGTCAATGCTCTTCCTCCATCCACACTCAAAGAAAAACTTCTTTTGTGTTGATAAAATCATGTATTGATTCTAATGGAAGCTAAAAGAGTTTCCAAATCGAAGCTGCTTGTTGAACACCACCTTTGGACACCATCCATAGAAACTAATAGGTGGTAAGATTTGGGCCCTTGATTCTCCACACCTCATCTAATCATGGAGCAACAGGGGGGCCACCATTACAAACTCAACCACTAATTTTGTGACACCTATTGGTGTCTGCTGCTGGTGTCCAAAGCTGGTGTTCAACTAGCATTTTCGCAAACCAAACAACACAGGTCAGGCAAGGTGTCTCCTCATCATGGGCCATGGCACGACACATTGGGGTGGCCACTGTTTGATATTTCCACCCAACTTGCCTAGCTTCAGATACCGCATAAAAATGGTGTAGCAGGAGTGTAAGTAAGAAATTAAGTTGGGTGGAAACATCTGAAGATTCCGAAAAGTACTCCTCTGATCTGATAGTATAATCTGGTGTTAAGACAGGGTGCTTGTACCAAAGGGGAGGGTTAAACTTATTTTTGTCAACAACTAACCATACCTTTGGGAGATCTGTCGGAAACTGAAGATCTATTCTCTATTGTTGTTTAGACTTCAGAGAGAAGAAGTGAAAGAGAGGAATGGGGTGCTCAATATCTGGGTTGAATAATTTGTACGATGCAGTGAATGGAGGTGGAGATATATGGATCAATGAGAATCGTTTTAGAATCGTCAAACAAATCGGTGAAGGTGGTTCTGATTCTCTTTATTTAGTTAAAGAGATCCGTAATGAAGCAGCTGTCGGTGGGGGTTTGAGTAAGAAAATTCAAGACCCTTCTCATGTTTCAGGTCTTCAATCTATTCTATTCATCCCCTCAATTCTCTTTTTTTTTTTGATTTGTTGTTTGTGATTTGATTGATGAATACTCAGTTAGTTGTGGTTGTTGTTGTTTCAGCTGATGGAAGTTATTCAATTAAGAAAGTTTTAATTGAGAATGAAGAACAATTAGAGACTGTTAGGGAAGAAATTCGTGTTTCTTCTTTATTTAGTCACCCAAATCTTCTTCCTCTTCTTGATCATGCTATCATTTCTGTCAAGGTAACATTTCTAAGATCTAATCGATTCTCATTCTACCTTTATTAACTTTCACATAGATAGTGATGATTCATGCGTTGACGAGTAAGAAATCTAATGTTCTACCTCACATATTACGTGCATTGTTTATTTCATGTTATTTTGGTATTTGGTAGGTAGGTTTTGTCCTGCATTACATGAAAATGTTGTTAATTTTGATTTAGGATTGACACCGACAATTTATATGTTTCACATTTAAGTGTTGCTTGTTTGCGAAAAGGCAAGACAATTTGTTGCTTTAAGAATCTCGGATACCTGCTAAACTTTGTTGCAGATTTTGTACTGCTAGTTGACTTTTCCAAATTGTTCAGTGCTGATCATTGATTATTGCCGATGAAGCCTATCTGGGGTTTTGTTGATGGTCATGGTCATTCATAAAAAGAGTATACAGAATTCCTTCCTTTTCAGCAAAGGGCAGATCTTATTTGGTCGTAGAATCAACAAATTAAGTAGATATCTTTGGAGTATTACTGTCTAGGCATAACTCTAATGTAAGAGTACCAGCGCTAGAGAAACTCCCCTAAAGGAGACGCATGGTATTTGCATTTTGCAGTATCTATCGGGTATTATCTGTTACATAGATCTAAGAAGCATCGCGTCATAAATTTAGACAGCCTAGTTTAATCCTACTAGTGTGTTACCTGTAAATTTCTGTTGTCACAATGATCTTTAAAATTGTCTTTCTTGCTGGCACTTAGTGAAGATATGTTTTTCTTTTGCTTGTGTAGGTCACCACAGATAAAACCTGGAATCACGAAGCATACTTGCTATTTCCAGCTCATTTGGAGGGAACCGTGGTGGATCATTCAAAGGCTATGAAAACAAAGAATGAGCGATTTTCTACAAAGGAAGTACTCCAGATATTCCGACAGGTGATTGGATCATCTCTATTACCATTTACATGCTCATTTGCAGTCCGATTCGTGTAGCAAAAGTCCAGTTTTGACTGACTCAATCTGAAATATACATTGATAAAAAAGAAGATGCATTTTTAACATTCGATGCTACAGTTATGTGCAGGACTAAAGTACATGCACAGTCTTGACCCTCCTTATGCACATAATGCGATCAAACCAGGTAATGTTCTTCTTACAAACAAGAAGGGACAATCACCACTTGCTATATTGATGGACTTTGAAAGTGCTAGGCCTGCAAGAAAGGAAATCCAATCTCAATCTGAGGCACTAAAATTGCAGGTATTTGCACTTTGCTTTTTCGTCTCTTTATTTGCATTTTTTTCCTCATTATATGTATATCATCTGACATATCCTCATTTGTCTATTGCAATATGTTGGTAACACAATTCTCAAAGAAAGACAATAAAGACAATTAAGTAATTAACTGGTGTTATTTAAGCTTCTGGATAATAAGAATCTATTGGTGGCATTTTCCTTTCCTGATTGATAGATACAGAATCGAACAGTATATTGCCCCTGTAGTATTTCATAGGACATACACAGATATACATGCATTCATATACGAGGATGCCAACGTTGGTGAAGTTGACATCTTCTTTTATGCTAGCTGTTGTAATTTCAAATTACAGAGGGTTGCCCAAGTCCACCACCGGTGACATGAGAAAGTTGGAGTAATCCGAACTTCTGTGTGCACACCTCAGAAATATATTGATGGCATGACTGTTTAACCTTTATATTACTTAAAGCTAGTATGTTTACAATCTTACTTAGGTTTGCACTTTTTGTTGGTTTTTTATGTAGGAATGGGCAGCCAAGCACTGTCCTGAACTTTTCCGAGCTCCTGAGTTGTGGGACTGCACAAGCCGTTCAAGTATCGATGAGAGAACAGATATTTGGTCTCTTGGGTGTACTTTATATGCTCTTATGTAAGGACTAGACCATTTTGCTTAAAATTCATTCAGAATTCGCCTTTATCGCACTTCACAATTCTCATAGGTTGTTCTTTCTACTTTTTCACTTACAGGTATGGGGAATCTCCATTTGAGTATGTCCTCGAGGAACCAGAAGGAAACTTACAATTTGCTATTGAAAATGCACAAATAAAGTGGCCAGCCGAGCCCAAATCTGCGTACCCTGAACCACTTCATCAATTCATTAAATGGATGCTCCAGCCACCTACACTTCGTCCTCGCATTGATGACATCATTATTCATGTCGACAAGCTGATCACAAAGTATTCAACTTAAAGTTCAACATTACGAGCATTTCCTTCATAGTAAAGGTCGAGTTACAAAATTTTACAGGTGAAAGCACAACCCTATAGATGTCAAAAAACAATGAATTTAGTAGTGTAAGTTATTGAGTTCTTATCCTTCTTTTTCATTTTGGCTTTTTGGCTTACCCATTTGATATCAGTTTCTTATTTATGTTGTCTAAAGTTAAAACCTTTTTTGTTACTATTTATTCTGTACCAAATAGCAAATGTGAGCTTGTTTCTCTTGCTCTTTTCGAAACTCGATTTCGTACTCCTGCAGTTTGTTTGGTACTATGAACTACCCTCTAGTGACCATCTTGATACATCTTATGAATCTTTTGTGTTGCAGTTTTTTGCCCATAATTTGCTGCCTTTCGAAATACACTGTTTATTGTCTCAGTTGAACATGCTGGGATATATTCGGTGGAGTTGACACGAGGGCTAGTTATTATGATGTCTTCCAGTAAGGCTTATCATTTCATACTGTTCTGGGGTTTTTCTTGAAGCCACATAGGCTGATAAGTGTCACAGTCAATTCCCCCCAACTATTGTGTGGTGAAGGGTACTCTGAGGTGTTTTCTATAAAGTTGGGATTCCACTTCTGCCCTGATTAGAAGGTCAATGGAATGAAATCTAACAGAATTCAAGAAGCAGGAGAGCCCATTGGCACAATGCCATTATTGTTTCAATCAATTTTTCAACTAATCAAAACATTTTTTTTTGGTCCTAGGTTTTGTTGAAGTACCCCTTGACAGTATTGTGCCAGTGACAAAAGACAACTTTGACAATTACGTATTTTTTTGTTGCAAAATACCGACCTCTTCTAATAATTGAAAGTATAATCCAACGCGGCATACCCAGGCTATCCTACTAGTAATCTTTTCGTCCACAAGAATATCACGTTTTTCTTTTTTTTTCTTTTATGTTCTCTTCATTGGTTTTATTTAGCCTTTATTTATGACCCTTCTCTTTGTCTTTCAAATAGACAGTTCATTAACCAGAACATATCCCTTCCTACAAAGGATCATATTTTTCAGAGAAGTAATTGACAGCTAGGAGTTACCTTTTCACATGTAGATTTCTAAATTACTGGCACTTCATTGGCCATGAATTTTTTTTGGGTCAGTGGCAGACTTTGGATCTCGGGGTGAGGATTTTGAGTTCCATTGTAGATGGTCACTGGATTGGTGTTGCATTGAATCGACTTGTTTTGAGTAAAGGGGGAAAAGGGAAAAACAAAGGGCATTTTTCTCATTGTGAACCATTTGGCAAATTTAGGAGCAAAGGGCATTTTTCTCATTGTGTACTATGCAGACAAGCCTATGTTTTTTAAAACGGAAGACAGTATTAGTTATACAATCGTTTGGTGCTCGGAAGACGATCGACATCATGTTCAAGACTTCAAACTTCCAGTTAACTGTATTTAATGCAATGTTCATGGGTAGACATAACTCTAGAGAGCAGTATCAGTTGAACTGATGTTGAGAATTAAAGTTTGTAAGTTGAAACATAAAAAGATAAAAATAAAGGGAGGATAAGAAAAGTGTAAATACATCAGCTTCACATGAGAGCTTGAGGGGAAAAAGAAAGCAAAAAAACAGTAAATAAGAGGGAAAAAAGTAACAACTCTTTTTTAGGAAAAACAAGTTGAAAGAGGAGAGCAAAAGACAGACTGATAAAAGAGAGTCTATCATCAATGCAATCTCTTGAGTTCTCTCTTCTCCTTTTTTATCTCCTCCTTGTATAATAGAAATTCAATGATTCCAAAAGCCAAAGAGACCTATGAAATTTCAGACCCTACCACACAAAAAAAGAACACCTCTCCACTCAAACGAAACTATGTAATGACCTACCTTCAAACACACAACCAACCACATGATAATGGTCCTCCAAGCAATTCTTACCCAACAGAATCCCTCCACGTGTAGCTAGTTGGGATTCTCCCTATTTCAACCACCATTGCCTACTTACAATTATGAAATTTTCCCTTCCCAACTCAAACAACAGGAAAAAAAAAAAAAAAAAAAGAGCAAAGAAAAATTCGAAAGAGAGAGGGAGAATTTGAGAGAGTGGAAGAGAAGAGAGATATGATGTCAGAAGGTTCAAAAATGCTAAAAGCGGCAGTGGGTGCCGGCGGATGGACACGTGTGTGCGATTCTTGCCGTGCCGCTGCCTGCACTGTTTACTGCCAAGCTGATTTGGCCTACTTGTGTATTGGCTGTGATACTTGTATCCATGCTGTCAATTCCGGTGGGTGGATGCATGAGAGAGTGTTGGTATGTGAAGCTTGCGAATGTGCGCCGGCGTCTTTCAGCTGT
Organism: Papaver nudicaule; assembly: GCA_023529015.1. Lineage (NCBI taxonomy): Eukaryota > Viridiplantae > Streptophyta > Magnoliopsida > Ranunculales > Papaveraceae > Papaver > Papaver nudicaule. The sequence continues at coordinate 2,616 of JAJJMA010014090.1, read as the reverse complement.
AAGGCTGATGCAGCGTCGCTTTGTGTCAATTGCGATGCGAAAATTCACTCAGCGAATGCTCTTGCTCGCCGACATCAACGTGTTCCGATCTTACCCATTACTGGGATCCTTGATGCCAACCATCGGAGTAGGCGCTATGGACCTAAAATTCATGTGGATGATGTGTTTTTGGGTCAAAAGACGGAGGAAGACGAAGACCAAGAAGACGAAACAAGCTCTTGGCTGTTACTTAACCCTGTGAAGAGTAAGAACCAAAGTAACAATAATAACAATGGGTTTGTGTTTGGAAATGAAGTTGAAGAGTATTTGGATCTTGGTGAGTATAATTCATGTACTGAGACTTCTCAGTATTATGTTAATGACAGTGTTGTTCCAGTTCAGTGTGTCACAGTAAAGCAACAAGAACAAGAGCAGCCGCAGCATCTACAACAGCATCTGCATCAACCAAATTTTCAGATAGACATGGATTTTGAAGCTTCCAAATCTGGATACAATTACAGTGCTACTTCAATTAGCCACAGTGTAAGTTTTATCTCTAATCATTCCATTACATGTTAAAATCAATTGTAGAACTCTTTTAGTTCCCTTTCAACTAACTAACAAAGTTTATTTGTTGACTATTTTTCAGGTTTCAATGTCATCAATGGATACCAGCAGCATTGTACCAGACAATATCAACTTAAACGAAGTATCGAATACTGGATGTTCTTCGAAGGGAACAATAGATCTCTTTACAAACCCACCGGTTCAGATGCCAACCCAATTCAGTTCTATTGATAGGGAAGCCAGAGTACTTAGATATAGAGAGAAAAGGAAAACAAGAAAATTCGAGAAGACCATTAGATATGCTTCAAGAAAAGCTTATGCAGAGACTAGACCTCGGATTAAAGGCCGTTTTGCAAAAAGGATAGACGCAGAATTTGAAGTGGATCAGATGTTTTCTTCTAGTGTAATGTCAGAAAATGGATATGGTGTCGTACCGTCATTTTAAATTTGAGCTTATATATACAGTTCGTAACAATTGTACTAATCTTTTATGCCTTCTCTTTTCTTTTTTGCTGTTTTTGTTTTTCCAAGCCGTCAAGTATAAATGAGAATTGACGCATTGTAATTTGTAATTGCTAATCATTTTCTTTCTCTTCTGTGTATACTTAGTAGTACTAGTAGTATTATCAATGAAATTTGAAGCTCTACTGATGTGTATTTGTTTCTCCGCATCTTTTGGTTTCGAACATGTCAGTGTTGCTCATTTATTGTGATTTAGCGGGCCTATCACCCAATATGGTCGCGAAAATTTTGGGTGTATGGATGGGTGCATAAACTGCATCCACTTCAGACTGCGAGCAACTTGCAGAATTGCCTAGCACAGAGAGAAAAGAAAAAGGTTCACAATTGCGAGCTTTGAACTTTACTATAAGTTCACTGCACTTTTGTAAAGCTTTATGGTGGGAGAAGCATGAATCAGTAAAAGAAAAAGCTCAGCATACATGGAATGGAAGTGAAAGGGAAGGAATGGTTCCTGAGACCTCATCCTATTCCTTCTTTTACCGATGATCGTGATTGATCATTATCAATGTCAAACCTTATTGCGCTTTTTCTTGCTTTATGCATCCATTTCTGAACTACCATTGGCTAGCTTCATTGCTTTTTCTTCTAGCAAGAATCATACCTTGTGATAAGATAGATCTCTACTAGGATATTCGTCTGTGTGAAAACTACACGCATTACCTAATTTTTGCTTTTGAGTCTGCACATAGTGCTAAAGCACAAGTCGTTCTCATATGACTACCGATAACATTGAATCTTCTCAAGACGAACCGATTAGGCTCAATGAAGCAACACCTTTTGGCTCTGATTTTGCTGATATATTTGCAAATATACAGACACGAAGAAAAGCAAAGACAGAGGGAGAATACCCATAGAAGAAAAAAATCATGACATTAAAATTCATGTCCTGCACAATAAGACACAATATTTAACTGACCTAATGTAATGAACATTATATCTTCAATTCCCTATATCTACAAATGAACAGCAAAGAAACTAAGATTCTTGTAATGGCCAAACACAGAGGAAGAATATACTACAAATAAAATCATCCTGCTTGTTGTTAAACTGTTCCGCTTGGTATCTAACCTGAAAATACTAACCCTTTCAGTAATGAGCAAGTTTTTTTGTGAATGCATCGCTGTGATTCATGTGTAAGAAGGTTTTCAACATTCAATGGCATGCATTTGGAGCTTGTCAATCTTCTTTTACATGATTAATCTTCATGCTCATCTTCACCTTCTGAATCTGCAAGAAAAAATTACTCTTTTTAAGAAATGTATGACGTGAATGATGGCAGATTTGACAAAGGTCCCAAAATCACAGTCATGAAATCTAAGGCACAACAAAACCTGATCAATTATTAGCTGAACTTACTACTTTTGTGCATGAGCTCATGCTCGAGTGTTTTCAACCCCAGAAAAACAATGTATTAAATCATTTGGACACATACCTGATCGAACATCATCGCTCACCCGACCTCTAGCCTTGAATTGTTTCACAACCATTCGGTATATCAACACCCCCCAATAGATGTGAAGAACGAGTAAGCAGTAGAGAAGCGAATTG
>JAJJMA010014086.1:3463-15061 GCA_023529015.1 Papaver nudicaule | reverse complement strand
TTGAAAGACAAAGAAAGATACCAACGAAAGAACTGTTTTTTTTTTAAATACCCACAACCCACTTTCATTTTTGACCTCAAAGGAAAAACAAATCACCAAGGTAAACAACAAATTCTAATTTTTTGAAATAAGAAATAACAGATTTACTCAAGGCACTTAATAAAATCTGGATCTCAGCTTATCCGACTTAAAAGCAATTATAACGCTATTTAGATCATCCATTTATCATACAAAATGAAATCAAATCTGCTTGTTCTGCTATTCGACGACTGGCCGTACCTCCTCCTCCTCCTTTGTTCCTCTCTTCATTGCCCGACTAGAAGAATAAATTAGGAAATCTCTGTTGCTATACATCGATTCAACCTTCTTAAATTGTCTGCAACTATAGGGGGTTTTCTCTCGGTACTTGTCGCAAACACTTTATGTGCTTTTTTTGGTGATGGAAGGAGATAGTTTTTCTGTTGAGTTCTTCTAACCCTCTTATCTTATACACATCCCCTTCCCTGCACATTCAAAACCCAAAAAAATCAAAGAATTCTATTCAAAAATAAAAGCCATTCAGAATTCAGGTTATTCAATCAAAGAATCGAAGGTAACCAGTACCTCCCAAAAAAAATCGGAGTATTTCTGGGTGTTATGTTCGCAAGAAGAGAGCATGGAAGCAGGTTTAGTAATGGCGGAGTGATAACCTGGAGGAATTGGCGGGGAAAATGATGAATTTGTTGTGATTGCAGAGACGTTCAAGATGAATTAGAAACAACCAAGGTGTATATATACGTTTGCTATTTCTAAAATCAGGCATGGTACGAAACTATGTTACCGGCGTCCATATATATTTCCTAATGGGGGTGCTCCTAACGGGCCGGGCCTTTCATTTTTACCACACTCGTGTTTTCCAATGTTATTACAAGGCGACTAGATGTTACTCGATGACTACGACTAGCTAGCGCATTAAAGGTTACTCTAGACAGAGATATGCCTCCAATGTGCGCTTCAATCACCAGCCTCAACAGAAATACACTAAAAGAAAATTTAAAAAGTAGTGAAAGTTTGAAAATGCATGTGTTTCCTCGTTAAAACCTTGCCAAGGAAAATTCATTGTGGTAAAACCCTGACTAAGGAAAAAGAGTACAACACAACAAGTCCAAAAAATTACAACAAAATTAAAACTATCTAAAGCGGTAAATTTACATTCATAATTCTTCAAAATCAAAAAAATTATTCATTCCTCATATAGGTATACTCATTGAGTTGTCTTCTAATAGTAATATGTTTGTCGCCACAAGCAAGTTGTGGAAGTTGAGTGTCTTCACTCGCGATAAAATTATCAACATTATATGGTCCTGAGCCCTCTTAACAATATAACAAGACTAATACAAGTGTCACGATGGCTTATACCGGATAGGAAGTTCATCCTCTTATTGATTGAGGACGCCGATGTAGACGATTTTTCTGCAATCAAGGATTTAAACAAAGAACGTGTATTTTCGAACAAAACATAACCAACATTAACATCATGTTTTTTCACAATAAATGTCATTTTTCTATGAAAAGAAGAAGCACAAATGTAAATTGAACTAAATTCCGACATTGTAATAAGGCTTAACTAAGAAAACAGTAAAAGTAATTATAGAAATGAAAAGAAGAACCACATATGTAAATTAAGTTAAATACGTAGAATATAACAATAACGTATTAAATAAGATGCAATAATATTAATTATTCTAAGTAAGCAAAACCTAACTATTTACAAAAATAATAATCAGCAAGGACGAACAAGACTAAAGTAAAAAAAGTACTAACTAGGTGGAATAGTTAAAGCCTAAGAGTAAATAGGGTAAACACTCCTAGTATTAGTCCACTGGCCGGAGGTAAACACCTATAGTAAAATTTAAAAAAAAAACATATATGCTAATGATTTTAGATACTAGTGAACTTGAATTATCATGACAAAATTAAGATAGCTAAAATATAATTTCAATACGAAATAGGCACCTGTTTGGCCAAGAAACAAGCGTGACAGATGCTTGCAATGAAAATGTAAATAAATTCAAAATAAAATACCGAGAATGTGCAGAGATTAAGAAAAAGAACAGATATTGAGAAGTAGCTAACCTTTGGGTTTTGCGGGAATGGCGGAGCGAAGGTGCAAATCTGAGAATCCTATTGGCAAAATGTGATGCTAAAGATATAAATAAACAAAACTAAATATTATTATTTTATTTTAAATAACTCAAGCTTAATGCAAAACCATACTCAAATTCACAAAGAGGGGTGAAGTGAAGGGCTATCTGACCCGATCACCCTATGTTGTAAAGGGGGCGAGGCGAAAACATGCCTTTTATAGTATTGGCCTTGAGCTAAAATCAAGAAAGGTAATTAGAAGAACTTAAACAGCACATCAACTAAAGTCGAGAATAAAAATAAGCCAAGCATGAGTTAACAAAAACCGGATCACAGCATATCCGAATTAAAAGCAATTATAACCCTATTTAGATCATCCATTTAGCATACAAAATGAAATTAAAAGGAAAAGCCCTTTTGTTGTTCTACGAAATACAATATAGTACCTCAACAACCTAAAGAAGAAGAAAGGGGGAAAGTTCCCCAGTTGTTATTGTACCAAAACGAGAAGTACCAAACAACAACCTAATTAAGAGGAGAACGGAAACAAAAAAAAAATCAACCAAAAGATCAAAAGAAACATTTGTTTTTAAAAGAACAACGTCCTCCTCTCTATTACAATCTTTGATACGTAGATCTCCGTACTCTTGATGACTAGAGTTATTAGGGCGGAATTCAAAATAACAATAGACGAAAAATAGGAAAACACGAGAACGAATTCGAAGAAACTATCTTCTCTAGATTATGAACAAGAAAACTATTACAATTCTCTTTTTCACGCTCACAATCTGCTAAGCTTGCTTTTGCAATACAATGATTACCTCACAAACTTCTTCTCTAGATTTACTAGATGTCTGGATCTTTAACTAGATTCCCAAACGAGAAATCTAAGTCCCTTCGGTTGCACCTCAGCTGTCTACGTATCCTTTTACAAGGAATCAAACCAAACGTAGTTCATTCTAATTGATCCATAGAACCCCCATCAAAGAGATACCTTGAACCAACTGACTACCACCCAAATAGGTGGGATGAAACCTTACACCTCTGTTAGGATGTCTTCCAGGATTTCATGCCTCTATTGAATGCATTGGCTAGCTATTTATAGTGGGTTGGTTTCCCAAACCTCTAAGGAATACATTTCCTTTTCTAGGGATATTTCCTTGTCTAGGAGTATTTCCTTATTTAGGAATACTACCTTGTCTAAGATTCCTTCCTTAAAAGAATCATTTTCTATTTGGAATTCCTTTCCTAAATAGAGTTCTTCCCTCATTTAACTTGAGGTTAACTAAAATCCTAAAGCAAGAAGGATACACCTGTATCATGGGCCCCCCCTTTAAGAACTTGAACTCCTGTGAAAGTTAGAACTTGATAGTAATTAGAGAACTCGTGAGTCCCTATCTCTCACTTGAACCATGTCGCTTTGCTTGGAACTTGCACTACACGAATTCCAGTTTTTACCAACAGCAGCATTAGTCACGGTTTGCATTTCAGCAACGCGCATACGCTGTTGGGAAGATCGTAACGTCTTCAATGGTTACTGAAAATGCTATCTGTTACAGTGCTCCGTGTTTTTGGTTGTGAAATTACCCGCCTACCCTCAATATTTGGGTGCACTTCCTAAGTTAGCCTCGACTTTTCTTTTCCCCGCCCCACTTTTGGGCTGATGAAATTTCAACCCCAGCATCGTAACAGAACCGGATTTTTATTTCAACGAATTAACTTAATACCACAGATCCGAAAATAAGAAAACCCAAAGGAAAATCAAAGAAAAATTATCAAACCATTTATTATTTCTGAATTAGCTCAGCTGTATGTCCAACACCAACAACTTAAGCTGCCACATCCACTCATTTCTCTCCCTGGTTTCTTTTTCTCCACCGGATTCTTTTCTATCACCAGTTTCTTTCCCTGCCGACGTCGATTTTGACGGCCAAATTCGTCGAGCACAGTGAGATTTAGCGTGCGGGAACTTCATCAACATCATTGAATCAATCAAATCTTCTATGAAATATCGATTTGGAAACTGGTTTGAGTTTAGTCGATTTCTTATAGAAGGATTGAAACTGATTTCAAATTTTGGATCTGACGATGCTCTATTGGTTAAGGTATTTCACTTGTATCCCTTTGAATTGGAAATTTACAACATCTATAGTCGAAACCATTGAGTGTCAATGATTAAATTTCTGGTTATGAGTATTGAAGGTCTGAATCTCTCAGATCTGTTTGCTGTTGTAGGATTTTTGCTGATTTGTCTGATTTTTGCGTTTGTTGATTGTCATTAGAAATGTAGATGTGTTTTAAGTTCATGGTAGTCTGTATTTCCATGTGGTTAGTTCATATATTGTACTCTGGTTTGATAATGTTACACTGAAAAGTTTACACATTAGGTTGATGTACTTTGTCTATAGGACATATTATAGGGCACCAAAGAAATCATACAGAAAATCTAAAACATTACAGCCAACTAGTTATTCATAAGCAAATCCAAAGATAAACAAGCAAAAACATTACAGCCTCCATAGACTAAAAATAACACTCTGAAACTGAAAACTGCTTATTTCCTTGGCCTGATTCGAAATTTATGTCAGAGATCATAGTCAGTGACCGAGCTACATTCTCCACTTCCCTGTCCTGCAATCTACTAATGATATATAGACTAAGGGAAACAACTCTAAGTTCTCGACTGTTCGACCAAGCATCCTTCCAAAGCATATATTTCATTCCTATACCTCCCAATCTATTTGGCCTGCAATGCCTTGTTCTAAAACTTCAACTTCTTTATACCCAAACCACCACTAGAATACCTAGACACATCAATAACAATCAAAGAAACTACAACAAAATTTCCTTAGCCTACATTGAAATTTATGTCAGAGATCATAGTCAGTAATTGAGCTACATTCTCCACTTCCCTGTCCTGCAATCTACTAATGCTATATAGACTAAGGGAAACAACTCTATGTTCTTGACCGTTCAATCAAGAATCCTTCCAAAGCATATATTTCATTCCTATACCTCCCAATCTATTTCGCATGCAAGGCCCTGTTCTAAAACTTCAACTTCTTTATACCCACACCACCACCTTCATTCTAACAGGATTATCCTAAGAACAACAGTTGCAGTAATTATCAACAATAATCAGAATTCTCATGATTGGACTATACAGAATTCTCACCACACATCAATTTAACAGTAATTCAAACAAAAATTAAACCATTAATTTTAACTTAATGTATTAAACCCCCAAAATAGAAGAGAATTCAAACATGCAACCAATAACAGTATCCCAAAATATAAATCCTTAAGCACAAAATAACTTAAAAAAACACAACATTGTTTAGGAATGGAAGAGAGACTGTAAAGCCATAAGAATAACATACCCAATGTACTGCAGCACCATCATCCCTAAAAGTTTGTTGATCAATTGGGGATCAATAACATGTTGCATGGGCAGGAATCTCCCCACATTCCTTGATCTCCCCTGGATCATCTCTATTTCCTTCATGAATCTGCTCTTTCTTCTTTCTGCAGCTGGCCATCTCCTTCTAGGATTTTCATCTCCCTTCCCATCCACTTGATTGTAGAACTCAACAATTGGACCCATTGGATAGGGGATTTGCATGTATTCCTGGAAATGAGATTTTTGATTTCCATGCTTGCAAGGACCTGTGTAGTACATACCCTTTATCTCCATGTTTGCAAGGACCTTTCTGATCATCATCTTAATCTCTTTAAGAAATTTTGATTTTTTTAATCTCTTTTCTCTCTAACTCTTGGTTTTCTTCTTCTGACTTTGGGTGAATAAGGCTTAATCACTTACTTTTGCAGGAGTGGTTTCTTTTCACATTCTTCTAGATAATAAAAATTATCTCTAGATAATAAAAATTAAATAGCTTTTAAGACATTCTTCTTTTTCTGCGTTTTCCTATGTCCAAACATTGGTCATAGGTCAGTGAAAGGCCATAGGTCAGTTTTCTTTTCTAGTGTTAAAAACATTTATCAAAATGCACAAATTAGCACAGGGTCCCAGTATATTATTACTGAACCATACATATGCTAAGAGCAACATAGAATAAAACCTCAATTTACAGAACCAAATAGCATAACCATAAAAGCAAAGAAATTTAACACATATAGATGTCTTTAGGCAGGGCAAACATAGAATAAAAACCCCTAAATCATCACTTCCCTTTCCAGTGCGGTCCCTTGAATCGTCTCCAGCATTCTCCTTAGAATCCTCGCCATCATCCTCCGAGTCAGTCTTTGATAGTAGAAAAGTATCATTCGCACCTTTCGCCTCATTCTTCCTGAATATCTCGAGCTTTGCCTGCAAACGTGAAATGAAACGAGCATAACATTCGTCATCAGAGGTTGAGTCACTTGAATATGAATCATCTTCTGCATCCTCCTCTCCTCGCTCTTCAGAACTATCAGAAATATGTTGTACCGCATAGCCTGCTTTACCCATCCTCGCCCTCCTTGCCTTCACCACACATTTCTTCCTACTTTCCTTCTCCCGTACCTCATTGAATTTCTTCCTCTCTTCTGGGGATTTGAATAATGAGTCTATAGTGATGAATGGTTCATTAGTTCTTGTAAAAGCACTCTTGCACTTGTACATTTGCTCTTCAACTTTCATTAGTTCTTCTCGAGTCAATTTCCACATGTACTGTAAAAACCTATCCAATCTTTTTGCTCTCTCCTCTAAATTTTTCTTCTCCTCTTCTTCCATTTTTTCCTCTTCTGTCATTGGTTTCTTTCCCTTGTCTTCGCTTGACAGTTTTCTCTTCTTGTCCATTGCCACCATGTCTGAAAAAAAAAATATTTCTTGCTCTGATTATTTCTTTGTCTAATAGTTCAAAAAAAAACAGGAATGTATTTATCCTAGCCCCCCCACTAACCCCTCAATGTGCAGTTGAGAAACTGACTGCATTTAATGGCAGTTACATTATGTTTTGTAACTGCCGGACTAGTTTAAGGTTGAAATAAGGAGACTCTCCATTTTCATCAGTAGTAGTATCACTTTCAATATTGAAATCATGGCTGGAGATGATGGAAAAGAAATCAGTGATAAGAGCAATAAAACTGAAGAAGAGATTCTGCCTTCGAGAAACCAATGGTTGCAGATACTTGATATCCTGACTGGCAATCGAATTGGCAATAGAATGGATCATGATAATAACACCACGAACTACGATTGGTACTGGGATCTTATCAAGTATAATCGACGGGTGAAGGTGGAGACCTGGGAGGGCAATATTCCTCCCGGGTTTGGCACCATTGTGCCTTATCAAACTCCATTCTTGACTCGATTTCAGACTCCCAATCAAGGTAATACTTCTTCTTATATCCCATTTAATCGTAGTATTAATGAAGTCGGTAGTGGTAGTGGTAGTGGTAGTGGTGGTAGACGTGTTAATGGTTCTCGGGTTGATGGTGGTAATGGTGGGAATATTGGTGGTCGAAATGATGCAAATTTTGATCCTTTCATTCCAAGTAATCTTATTGGTGGTGGTAGACGTGTTGATGATGGTGGTGCTAATGAGGTGGCTGTGAGTGATGATGGGACCTTTATGATTGATGCTGGTGGTGATGGTGATGGATGGGTGTTACAAGTCATTCATCCACGGTGGGGTACATTTAATGTCTTGGAGGGTGTGGCGGTTGTTGGAGACCGATGGGTGGTCACTGGCGGTCATAGGATGGGGTACGTCGGTGTGTTGCTGAACCATTCATTTATTAGGAGAATCCATCAACAATTGAATACTCCCCTGGATCCTGAAGCCGCATTTACGTTTCCGGTGATGGAGTGGTTGAGTCCTATGGCAGCTGCATTTGCCCAAGGTGTTGCTGCAATGGACAGGACGCGTCAAGCCGGACGCACTCGACCCTTTCAGGAGGATCAGCCCATGGCCGAAGCACAGCCGGAGGAATCGGGTGTGTCAAGGAAGCGCCAGCGAGAGGAGTAGAGTGTATAGAAAATTTGCTGAAATGGTATTGTTGACAATTTGGATTTACTTTGTCTTATAAACGGTATTGTTGATAATTGGAACTTTTTCTTGTCAGGGCATTTAGAGTGAATGCTAGGACTTAGAAAGAAAAAAAAAACAGATTTTGCAGAATATGGAACTTTTTCTTGTCAGGGCATTTAGAGTGAATGCTAGGATTTAGACAGCAAAAAAACAGATTTTGCAGAATATGGAACTTTTTCTTGTCAGAGCATTTAGAGTGAATGCTAGGATTTAGAAGAGAAGCAGATTTTGCAGAATGTTGGCCGGACCTGTAATTTGGCCAGACCTGTAATTTGGACGGACCTATAACTTTTTCTTGTCGGGCATTGATGGTTTCAATGTCACTTTACAATGCTTGTGTTTGAATTGGTTGATTTCAAGTTCAATTTGGTGTTTCCTAGTTATCCTACACTGCAAAGTTCTCTTAACCTACACCACTGTTAAACGGAAATTAGATTAAACACCAATAACATAAACCCATGCACATTCAATCCGGCCGATAATACAACCCAAAAAACACCAAAAACATAAACCCATAAACATTTCTATGATACAGAACAGACTACCCATCGAAATCACTGTCCTCCTCATCTCCGCTTACCGATGAAGCAGCCGAACCATAATCTGCATCTTCTTCTTCCTCCAGAGGCTCACCATCAGATCCAAGCAAAGGCTCTAGCATGGTTCTTGCAAAAACCTTTCGGTTATGATTCTTTTCAGCTAAGAATTTCCGAAATAGAGCTTCCTCTGCTTCCTGTGCTGCCTCTGCTTCCAGTTCCAGATCAAATGAGTCTTTGGAGGCTTCAGAATCCCCATCAATACCATCCCCTGCTTCTACCTCTTCTTCCTCATCACTATTATCTGAGTCGGAGGGGTTGAGAATAGTCGTACATAACTTCAATCTCTCAATCCGTTCTTGCCTCTTTTTAGCCTTGCGAGCAGCTCTTTTCTTCTTCCAGAGAGAAAATTTTGGTTCATGGGCAGCAACTTGTCTCTCCAAGTTTTCTCTCCAAAGTTTGGTGTGTAAACTCTCAGGCTTCACCATTTTTCTCTCTCTGTTTTGGTTATCTCTCAGTTTTTTTTTTTTGCCTTTGATTTCCCTTAATCTTAGCCTTCTTATATATTGTGCAATATGTAGCTAGAAATTAGGTCAATAGCTAGAGATTAGGTCCACGATGTTTGCGTATTCAACGCTGGTAGTCAGTCATTGCCAAGAGCAACATCAGCAGTCATTACGTGTGGTTAAATCTAGCTAATCACAGCGCTGCAAAGTCTTATCAGTTATTTTTTTAAGCATTCAGTCTTATCAGCTATTAAAAATGTTATAATTATGGACCTACTCCTATTTATGTTTGCCGGGTTTTTTCACCCAAATGGTCAATATGGGCCGCCTGTAGACGCTTCGAATGATATGGCCCCCATGAATATACTTTCCGATAATTTTGGCCGGATTACATTGAGGTTGTAACAAAAAGTTTATTTAATCAATTAAAATGACACAAGTAAAAATTTTCAACTCAAGATAATTTTTCATTAGCCGGAAAACAAGTACAATGGAATACATTTTCCTTAATTGAAGCAACAACAACTACATTGCAGAGAAGAAAATAAAACAACAATTAATCTACTAAACATACCATGACACTGCTCTAATAACATTTCATAACGCCGCCTTGTATCTCCTCATTCTTTCATAACATTCAACAAACATGAAATCCCGGTTATTGAGTTCACGATATTTAGCCATAGCTACATTGACCATTTCTTCGTGTGATGCATCTAGATTTTTTTTGCGCATAGCTTTCTTAATTCGGCGAAACTCGGTCATGTCTCTACTGATGCAGTTCCATTGACTTCTAATTCCATTTACATCTCTATTGTTTGGATTCTTTGAAACTGTCACGTACACATCAAAAGCACGAATCCAAAACTTAGCCTGCCAAGGTTCCACTTCATCCACCATACCATTCATTCGGCTACGAATGAAAGAGTAAGTAATTTGGAGATTTTCTAGCTCGGTGTAGTTGGTCGCCATATCGATATTTGGTGATGAAAAAAAACTTTAAAATTTGAAGGGAGAAAGAAGGAATCAATTGAAACAAGATTGATTGGGATGAGTTATCAAAGAAGAAGAGTTCTCTTATATAGAAGAGATCCCAACGACTATTTTTTTTTGGAATTTTGAAAAAAAATCGTTGAGGATGGTAGGCAGCAATCTTCTCCAGTACATTTTCTATGGTCCACTCTACTACAGTAGCTAACTATTTCCAACGGAAAACTACATCACTATTTTCAACGGAAAAAACAAAACCGTCTCATACGTCACTTTTTTACAACGGAAACAACAAAACCGTCTGATACCTTACTATTTTCCACTGCCATTAGGGATTTGAAATGGAGTTCATAGGAAGATTGTAACTCTCACTTGCCCACAATGGGTTCTTTTATGGTTCTACATTAACTCCACCTTGAATTTGCCATTTTTGGATAACGTCAGTGCTACTCTGGAATAGCCTGGCTCAGAGTATGGCAAATTAGGGAGTGATTTGGAGTTCAGAGGAAGATTGTCGAATACAACACTATTTTTCTACGGAAAAAACAAAACCGTCTTCAGAAATATCACTATTTTCGACGGAAACAGAAAAACCGTCTCAGACATCAATTTCTTCAACGGAAACAACAAAACCGTCTCATAACTTACTATTTTCCACTGCCATTGGGGATTTGAAATGGAGTTCAGAGGAAGATTGTAACTCCCACTTGCCCAAAATGGGTCCCTTTATGGTTCTACAAGGATTCCACCTTGAATTTGCCATTTTTGGATAGGATCAGTGCTACTCTGGAAGAGCCTGGCTCGGAGTATGGCAAATTAGGGAGTGGTTTGGAGTTCAGAGGAAGATTGTCAAATACAACACTATTTTTCTACGGAAAAAACAAAACCGTCTCATAAATATCATTATTTTCGACGGAAACAACAAAACCGTCTCGTCTACATTAGTATGTTCAACGGAAACAAAAAAACCGTCTCACCTGTATTACAATTTCCAACGGAAACAACAAAACCGTCTCAGAAAAATTACTATTTTAGTGAGTGCTTTGGTGTTCAGAGGAAGATTGTAACTCAAACTTGCCCAAAGTGGGTTCTTCCAAGGATTCTTCCTTGAATTTTTCATAAATGGATAGGATCAGTGATCCTGCAGGCTTAGATTCATGGTAATTATGTTCAACTAGCAAAAAATGTCATGATTTTTAGATTGTTGTCCCATGGCTTAAAACCCACCCACTTATGCCGTTGACCACAAATTTAAATTGACTTGACATAGTTGACCAGATATTTTTTCCGTGTTTTCGGCTCATTAATCGAAGTGAAAAGCAAATCTCTCATCTATTATTGAACTCTCCTCTCTTATCCGAAAGTTGGAGCTCAAAGTTAGATCTCAAATTTCGTTTCCCTCTCAAATCT
>JAJJMA010014083.1:4599-40446 GCA_023529015.1 Papaver nudicaule | reverse complement strand
TTTCGAGTAAGATGTTCTAACGATATAGAGAACACAAGAACCAAAGGAAACAAGCAAGCAAACGATTCGACAAACAAAAGATTTCACTATTCCTTGAGCAAACCCTTACAAAGTGTTTACCTCACAAGAACAGACACTCAAAGCTCTCTTACAATAAGAACCCTAGCAGCCCTCTTCTTCTCTCACAAACAAGATGGTTCTCTTGAAGAAGATGATGCCTATACCTCTGACCCCAAGGGTCCTTTTATAGGCTACACAACCTTGTTCCCCAAGTACCCAGGATTTCCTAATCCTAGAAGTCCTATACTAGGAAACACCTAACTTAGGAAACACACCAAGTATTGCACCGACCCATATATTCTAGAATCCTCTAGAACATTCACGGCACAATACCTATCAGCATTATGGAGGTAAGACCTTATATGGTTCCTCACATTGTATTGATAGGAGAAGTTTATGTCTACTGATTTGTGCATTTGTGTAGACATACCATATTTATAAAATAAGATCAGTTACTCAATAACTGTCCAAAGTATTAATTTTGTTTAATCAAATAAACTTTTAATTTGTGGACTTAAATCCATCTAAGACCTTGATGGTTGTTGAGTAGCCGCACAAAAGATAAAACACCATAATGCTTGGTTGTTCATCCCTCTATACCTTGGAAATTTTGGGCACTTTTTGGTATTCATATTGCTTGCTATGATGGCCTCACTAACTCATGCCTCATGGATGCTTGCAACAACATTTCACATACGTACGGACAAAGATTAGATGTTGGTAATCGAAGAGAGACAGTGTACCTCAAATCGATAATTCTTTATGTACCGGGGGGAGAATCTCCCAAAATATCCCGTGTCTCACACACAATAGTGGGCCCCCCTGCTAATCCTAATTGGTGGGGCCCACACACCCTAATCTAAACTAAAACCAACCGTTAGATCTCCACCCGGGATTTTTTGGGAGATTTATCCCGGTCAGTATAGAATCGTCGACCTCAAATTGGTTTTGGGTTTTGCTCCCTGGAAACAAAGGGAACAAAGTTTCCAAACTCATCATTCCGTAATAGTATTGTCTATTACGTACTGGGTTATCCTTGGAGGTCCACGAGCAAAATACATTGAAGGATTTTCATTACGTAAGGGAAAATGTCTGCCAATAACCACCAATATCCTACGAGTTAATTAGTTTCTTCAACAAAAAACCAAGGGTAGTGTAGTAGAGAGCGGGACCTTAGCAAAATATTTCTAAATAGCACTAAAAAAAAAAAAACTTTGCACCAAAATGGTGATATCCTATAGGGATTACTTTAGTTTTCAAGGTATACAAAACAAGAAATGGCATAGGTAGAATTCTAGCCATATTCGTTCCAAACGCATAGCCTCCATGCGTGTTACACAAAAATGGTGCTAAATAATTGACACAATACACTCAGACTCTCAACTTCAAAGTGGCATTGGTTTCTCTCATGGCAATTTGATAGGTCTCCTTCCCCACTCTGTTCTTTTGCTTGATATCAAGTTACAATCAACTGAATATAACTGCCCTGCCTGACTAGTCACTAGCATAAAAATCCTATAACTAGTAAAGGAAATATCTAGGAATTACTTGCCCATTTTGCTATTGATTTGATTTTTAGAAATTATAAGGGGTAAATTGGTCATGTAGCCAACAAAGCTAGAAATTGTTTACAACTTAAAAAAGAACTTTCAACTTACAAGAACTGAGGTTTTATATTTCCAAGCTCTCCTGAGAGAGTGAGAGAGAGGAGGATTACTTATTAAATTCTGTAGAATCTGTCAGCTTTATATGTTTCAAGTTGCTAAGATCTAAGGTTTCTTCTTTTGCAAACAGGGAGAAACCCAAGTCCATGTTTCTGCTTCAGTATTACTTCTCAACCAATAAATTCCATCACAAAAACAGAGGATTCAAAAAGCTGAGAATTTATTTGAATTTCAAGGTTTGATACAATCAATGGATTGGGAGATAAGTAATCACAACTTCATAATGTGCAGAAAAATTCTCTTCTTCTTCTTTTTCTTCTCAGTCTCTATCATTTCTCTCTGTACTCTGTTCAGCAATATCAACACCAAAACTGCCTCTCTTGGTAAGAAAATGTACAGAATCATTAGCATCTCATAATTCTTGCTTTCCTTTAACTTATTAATCTCAACAAACCCATATCAAATTTCATCGAAATTTGGCTAGTACAGTAATTTTCATCAACTAATATGACTCTGCTACGTACTAATCTGTTTTTCTCTGTTTTAATCTCTTTGGCAGGTTTAACAATTTCGGCTGAAACAGAATCAGATTGTTACCATTTTCAGGTAAGTTCAATTTGACTACCATTATGTCATTCAGTTGCAATTAATTCTCTATATATTTCTCTCTTCTTCCTTTTTTTTAATTTTGATCCATTAATTTCTGTGAAAATTTAGTATAAAACAGGCCTATAATGAGCCACTGTGGTCTGTGGAGAATCAGAGATAATAGAACTCTAGTTTCTGAGCCATCGAAGGAATCAATTAGAATAAGAAGGAGAAACAAAGAATTCACTAACTACTGCTAATAGACTACTCAATGAAGATTCATAATGGTTTTTTTTGTAGCTCCCAGGAACCGATTCACGGGTTTTGACCCAGAAACTGCAGGCGTACTATAGTATAGTGTCTCCTCTGTTACGAGCATATGTTGTGTTTTAGGCAGAGTCTTATGTACTAAAAATCAGGTTAACTGTTAAATTGTACCACGGGATTATAGCCATTGAATCCATAGGAATATCACTGACTTTAGTTTCATCCCACGGCTATTCGGTTAGGGAAGGTCCATAATTGCGACACTGCGAAACCAGCGAGCACATTCATAAATTAGATCGTGCACCTGTAAAATGTCTATTTAACAAAGATAATGTCATTGCAATTGACAGAAAATGAGAAAAGACTGAAAAGCAGGCAAAATGGAGCCAAACAGAAACGAGGAAATTAACCTATAGAACTCGTCTCTGTTTGCTGGAGGAAATGTCCTTGAAAAAGTTTAGAAGCGAGCTCAGTAAACATGTGCCAGCCATAGCAATAGTTTCTTGTTTTTCACAGCACACTAAGTCGGACCCATGCTTTGGTATTGTCTTTATAAACCAAAATCTCTGTAGCTTGGCTCTATCTCGTGACACTCTTCTGAGATGTTCATGTCTCAGCTGACTAGTCATATTTTCCAAGATATGCTTTTGCCCCATGTGTTTAGTCTCTTATTTTGTGTATCACCACTAAATTTAAGGCAAAAACACCCTTGTGTTTACAACTTTTACAAAAAATTATTACGTCCAAAAAGTTTTGTACATTAGTGTTGTGTTGGTATCACATCGATATAATTTTGTGCACGTGCAATAATCAAAAGTTTGAATGTACATTTTTCAACAGGAACGACAACTTCACGGTGATGATGATGTTGAGGCTGAGATTCTGATGGTTGGTGATAATGAAGAGGAAAATGATGAGGTGATAATTGCAACTAAATCGATCGTAATTAGAAGAAGTTTGTTGATTACTTCAGTTGCGAGGAAAAGGTTAAGTGATGATAGTAGGGTAAGAAGTAGGGGGTTTATGATGAGTGTGCCAGGTTCTTCGCCTCCCCGGTGTACGTCGAAATGCGGCAAGTGTAGGCCGTGTAAGCCGGTTCACGTCCCAATTCCTCCTGGAACACCAGTTACAACTGAGTACTATCCTGAAGCTTGGAGATGCAAATGTGGGAACAAGTTATACATGCCTTAGTTGGGGTAGAATTGCTAAGCATATGTTATGTCTAGCTAGCTTATTTTGGTTCATCTATATGACCAAATCATCATGTCCAACTTATGTGAGAGTACTGAGTATTTTATTTGAAGTATTGGGGCATGAATATTAAATATATGCGACTTCTTTATGAAAATGCAAATATATTTTTTTCATTTATGTGAGGAGGAAAGTAAATTTTTTTTTTTTTTTATAATAAACTCTTCATCATTGATAGAAAAGTTTAGGTTACAAGGAGTTTCAAAACATCAAAATTAAAGAAACAAAATGAACTACCATACATTACTAGTACAACACTAAGAGTTCTAACAAGAGAAGAGGAAGAATCCCAGAAAAAGACTAGATCTATGTAGGAAAGAACCGATTGAATCGGAGGAGAAATGGTTATAGGAACATAAATCCACCATTTTTGATGATTTTCTTCTTCTTGATAAAGAGATGCTCCAAAATAGGAGTGATTTGCTCTAGTTCTTAAATTTTCCGATGAAGATTCCGGCCTCCGGAGATCACCGTCGATGTGCTTGTAACTTTGTAAACCCAACATAAAACCACCATTGAAGTAGAGATAAACCGCTCTAAGAGCACAAAAACAACCGCCATGATGACGTATATAACTTGCCGCCGGCAAGGATCTTTGAAGACAAAATTTAAACCTAACAAACATGAAAACCTTAAGTAAACTAAGCTAACAAGGGAGGATAACTAAAGAAAACAAAGGGTACTGCTCAGATCTACCCCTAGAGGAGTAGATCCGAACAGTTGAAACTCACCTGAAGAGAAATAGAGGAGAGAGGCGTTCATGTGAGTTGGAAAGTAATGAAAGTATCGTGCTTGGGTGCACGCTAAGTGCTCGCATTAGGCGCGAGCACCATGAACAGTGGCATTTTGGGCGGACAAATGGAGGCCTAGATTAGGAGGGGGCGGCCCCAATTAACATTTGTCCGCCCCAATTGGGGTACTGTTTATGGTGATCGCCATCAGTTAGCGTGCATTTCATCTTTTTTGATTGGTCTTGTCTTTCTTTATGAAGTTGCTACATAGCTAAACGTACGGATAAACAGTTCCCCTGAGAGGAGGAACTTAAATCATTGATTTCGACCAAACTGGTTAGACTAACGATCAAACATTAATGTCAAAACACAATCCAGATTTTCCGCCGAAGTGTTTGAAAATTAATACAGGCAACAAGGAGTTGTCGAAAGTCTAAGATGTAATTATTTATTTATTTCGATTAGTAAAATTTTTGTTTTTTAAAAAAAAAAAAAAAAAAAATTTGATGTTGACAGGTTTTGATAATTTTACCATCGTACTATACTACGGTGACACCGGCTAAAGTCTAAACACTGAGATTTCAAACAGAAAGCATCCAAAAATCATCCATAACTTTTAAACCAACCAACAACAAGGTGAATTTCCATTCAAAGAATTCAGACCGTGAAGAGCAACCACTCTTAAATGTTACACTTATCTTTACATGCAAGTTTTCTTTAAGGTATGTATGAATTGCTCAACTCAAATAACACGTGCAGCGCACGTGCACTTTACTAGTATACCATAATACAACACTCTTTTTTCATGATTCAAGTGCAGCAGGAATTGGGCTCATTTTACGTGTCTGTGGTGCTTTTATAAAGAAGGCAAAGATGATGCGGTTGAGAATACAAACTGCTGATGAGGTGGAGTAGTGGTGAGCAAGGTTTAGGCTGCACAATGGGTAAGGTGGGTAGGGTTTGACCATTTTCACCATCCTACCCGCCGAGGGCGGATACTTGAAAAAAAAATTCACCATTCTACCCACTCTAGTGGCGGATAGGGTCTTACCCACCCGTCGTATGGCGGATATGGGTAGGGTGGGTGGCGGTTCAACCGTTATTTATTTATTTTTTACCAAAATTCACTTTTTTTTACCAAAACTTTGGCATGACC
Source organism: Papaver nudicaule (assembly GCA_023529015.1). Lineage (NCBI taxonomy): Eukaryota > Viridiplantae > Streptophyta > Magnoliopsida > Ranunculales > Papaveraceae > Papaver > Papaver nudicaule. The sequence goes on along the minus strand of JAJJMA010014083.1, from coordinate 34,729 downwards.
TTCTAGTTTATTTGATCCTTGTTGATACCCAAAGTTGAATAAGCCCATATGCGAGCCTTAGGCCCAAGAAACGGTGACGAAGGGAGGCTCAAAAAGATAGATAAAGGACTAAGTTGCAATCTCAGAGGAGATGGGGGAGGATTATGTGTTTACCAGGGACTGGAGAAGATATTTTAGAGGATGAAAGGGTGAAACTGTAAATAAGAGGGGATGAAAGGACACTTATCAGGATTTTGGAGGGAGGAAACTACTATATAAAGGGAGGAAAGTAGTACTTGGAAGGATCCCATTCCTAGTCTTCACCATTTGAGGAAACTTTACATGGCTTTTGGGCTCAGATCACGAGTCTGTGGTCAGGATTGGATCTCCTTAATCTAACCTTATCAACATCTGGCGATTTCACTGGGGATTCAGTTTCTTTCCCAGACAGGATGAGCCTAAACCGTGCAAACGTCGCCACCAGCGAGCCACGGGTCCAGAGTGAAGAACGAGAACAGGTTGTTGTCGAGGATTTTACAAATGATGATAGCGATAAAGACAGGATGCAGACGACACAGACGGTCGTACGTGGGAAGCAAGTAGCGACAACAATTGAACACCGCATCAAACAAAAGGAAAGATGTCGCCATGCAAGCACTGATCCAACGGGACAGGATTCAGAGATGATGCAACAAGGGTGCGGGAAGCACGACCAGCTGCAACAACGGCTGAAGGAACTGATGAGGCAAGCACAAAATACTACACCCAACATGTTCCCCATGCACACCTGCAAGGTCAGCAACTATCCTACACCAAAGATGGGAGTGAACGAAAGCGTCGAAGAAGTTGTTGCACGATTTATTGAAGCGCGTTATCGAATCATTAGGCAGAATGGTTTTGATCCAATAGAGTCGTTTTATTCAGCCGAAGTCGCGCGATACAACTTTCCGAAGGACTATACTTCGTCAAAGTTCAAAACTTACAACGGACACGGGAACGCGAAAACACCTCAGTCGATTCTTTTCCTCGATAAACGACCACTCAACCAACAAAAGCTTGTGCTTGAGGGAATTCCCTAAGTCGCTAATTGAGACATCCTTTACTTGGTATGACATGAGACCAGGGAGCATCGAAAAGTCGCAGGAGAATAGGTATACAATCCCTTGCACCCGGGGGTAGATAATGGAGCTCATCGACCAGTGGGTACGAAACCGATAAATAGCAATGGCGCACCTACCACGGAAGACCTGAGGAAACTTGATAAAAATTACCCCATATATGCCATTTCCATCGACGATTGGGACATGCAACTTTGGATTGCTACAGGGTGAAAGCGGTATTTTGAAAAAAAAAAGAGGGACGGAAGGAGCCAATACGGGAAGAGAACGGAATGCAAGTCCACAGATAGCATGCCGTGTGGATGATGTCTCATGATCCTCGAGAATAAGACCAAAGGTTGCAGGAAGAACTCGCGGCGGAGGAAGGCCATAAAATTAATGAAACCAACAGACATTCGCAAGCGATTTTAGCCCAACGGAGAACCAGGAGATACAACCACTACATCAACCGAAATGGATACCAATGTAAAGGAAAAGGCGCTCCCAACCCTTATCCCCCGAATGATCAAAAGAAAGGCCAAGAGAAAGGAGAAACTCGAGGCTAATAACGCTAGCGCAGCAAAGTCACCTTCACAAGCGAAGAAACCTAGAGTTTGCTACAAGAGAAATCTCAGAGACTCGGAGGCTAGCACCATTCATGACCAACCACCGCAACAAACAACCATGATAGAAGAAACGCACAAGGCGTGCGGCGACCACCGAATGGTACCCCGCGGGGAAGAAAATATCCAGTCAAAGGATACCTGGGGTGAACTGATAACAATGTTGTATCATGACAACCCAAAAGAAGTATGCCTTTCGAGCAACAAAGAGCTACGTGAAGACAAGGTCGACCGACCGCTATCACCAGAAAAGCTACTACAACTAATATCATCGCTCGAAGCATGTGAGGTTAGCACTAACGAAGAAACAGAAGAATTCTACCAACCCGAAGCGTCGGAAGACGAACCAACCGCAATACCTTCCCTCGATGATTTGGAGGAAGTATGCATCTCCAAAACCGACGAATCGCGCAAAATTAAGATAAGCCGACAATTATCACCAGAAGAGCGGAAGCAACTGATATCGCTACTCGAGGAGTACAACGTTATATTCTAACTCACATACAATGAAATGCCCGGGATCGATATGGACCTAGGAGTCCACACCCTGCACGTAAATCCATAGCATAGGCGGATACAGCAGAAAAAATGAAATTTTCACAAAGACGTAGCACTGGCAATAAATGAGAAGGTCATGCGACTCCTAAAGGCCCGATTCATCAAACTAATTCAACACACTTCGTGGCTGGCGAATATCGTGCCCGTCGTGAAGAATAATGTGAAAATACGATGTTGCGTCGACTACCGCGACCTCAACAAAGATGACTATCCATTGCCAAATATCGACATATTAGTCGACGCGACCGCTCAACATCAAATGATTTCTTTTATGGACGGCTACAACCAGATCAGGATGGATACAACCGATGCCACCAAAACCGCCTTCCAGACCCCATTCAGAAACTACTATTACTTGGTCATGCCTTTCGGATTAAAGAACGCAGGGGCGACTATCAACGAGCAATGGTATCAATTTTCCACGACATGATCCATCAGATAGTAGAGGTCTATGTCGATGACATAGTAGTCAAAACGAGATATCGGCAAGACCACCTCAACGACCTACGCCACGTGTTTAACAGATGCCGAAAGTATAAGTTAAAAATGAATCTGCGTGTTCGGAGTGACATCTGGAAAATTCCTTGGTTTCGTAGTCACCAGTGAGGGAATTTTGGTCGACCCAACCAAGGTCGATGCAATTGCCACAATGATGGTGCCGCGCAATGTCAAGGAACTACAATGTCTGATCGTCAAAGTATCGTATGTACGACGATTCATCCCAGGTCTCCCTCAGATCCTGGCAACCTTCTTGCCACTGTTAAAAAAGAGAACAAAATTCGATTGGGGGGGGGGGGGGGCAAAAACAAAAAAAACGGTAAATTAAGAAGGTGTTTAACCCACCCCGCAAGTTTTGAGACCACCGATAAGTAATACATGCCTCCACCTCTATACCGCCTCGAGAAGCACATCAATCTGCGTCGTTTTGGTACAGGACCAAGGAAACAAAAATCTATTACCTGTCTACCCTGTCAGTAGGGTCCTGAAGAAAGTTGAGACGAGATGCCCTCGAGTCGAGCAAGCCTGCTTGGCTCTAATATACGTGGCGCAAAATCTACGACATTATCTCCTGACTCATACGACCATAGTTGTTGCTGCTGGCAATCCGATCGTGTATCTCGCGTCTAAACCAGCACTCTCAGGGAGAACGGCGCGTTGGCTCTTGCATCTATCTGAGTTCGATCTACGCTACCAAAGACCCAGACGAGTGCGAGAAAAAGCAATTGTCGACTTACTGGCAGCCCTCTCAGGAAACGGCGAAACTGATGTACACGAGGAAATACCTGGCGAGATTGCTGAGGTAGATAAAGATGAACCATGAGATATGTACTTTGACGGATCTTCATGTAGATGACCAAATATAGCATCCACCACAGAAGGCAACAGAAACCGGACTAGATGTACTGCAGGTCCTGCGTAACGACTCAGAAGAGGATCAGACCAAGGTACCAGAGTCCGGATATGCGCTAATGGTTGCGGATGCAAAACCCGACACGACTTAAGGCGGTTAAGCGACAGCAGAGACTGCCAAGGAGAATACGAGGTTCTGTCATCCAGGAGGCTGGAATGCGAGCTAAACAATCGGATCTTAGATATTTATCTGATGTATCCATTACTGAATCCAAAAGTAGATGAAGATTTGTTTATCTATCTGGCAGCATCAGATTCAGCAGTAAGTGCAGCATTAGTAAGAATGGATAATGGGATTGAAAAACCAGTATATTTCATACGTAAAACATTACAAGATGCAGAAATAAGGTATTCAGAGGTTGAAAAAGTAGTTATGGTACTATTTTTCTCTTCAGTAAAATTAAGACCATATTTTTCAACGAGAACAATAGTGGTGGTGACCGAATACCCAATTGAAGCTATTCTCAGAAGTCAGCAAAAGATTGGAAGAATTGCCAAATGGGGGATGTATCTAAATCAGTTCGAAATAAAATACCAATCAAGAACGGCAATTAAAGGACGAGTGCTGGCGGATTTCTCAATAGATTTTCCGGTTGAAGATGTTAATTTTGATCTACACTTTGGAAAAATGAACCAGAGATAAAGACAAGATTAGAAGATTCAGTAATGGATACACTAGGAACCTGGAAAGTAATGGTGGATGGCTCTTCAAATTACACAGGCAGCGAAGCAAGGAGTTGTTATCATTACACCAGATAACAATTTTATTGAAATATCGTGCAAATTGGCTTTTCATCCATCAAATAATCAAGCGGAGTACGAAGCCTTGCTTTTGGGACTCCGGACAGCCAAAAACCTGGGTTTGAAAGAATTCATTCTTTACAGTGACTCAAAATTAACAACAAGTCAAATAGAAGGAACGTATGACGCAAAGGATACAAATATGATTAGATACAGAAACAAAGTAAATGAGGAGATTAAATTCATCGATAGTGTAATAATAAGGCAGGTACCGCGAAATAAGATTAGACATGCAGATGCACTTGCGTACCTAGGATCTATTATACCAGGAGATGCAAAGAGAACAATAGACGTTGCAGTCTTAACCGAACCTTCAATAAAGGATTTTGACTAAGATGAAAAACAATCAGAACAAACATATCTTTCAATGGAAGAAATTGAAAATTCGTGGATGAAGAATATTTATAGATTCTTGAAAACTAGGGAAAAGACGGTAAATGCAAAGGAAAGGTACACAACTACAATCAAATCAAGAAAGTTCGAAACCATAGGAAATGACCTATATAAGAAAAACTACCTTGGCCCAATGTTAAAATGTGTCACAGAGACTGATGGAATGAAGATAATGAAGGAAATTCATTCTGGCGATTGTAGAAATCACTTTAATCATAGATCGTTGTTTGATAATACAAGATCCCAAGGGTACTTTTGGCCGAAGATGGCAGACACTGCAAAAAGAATCAAAGAGACGTGTGACAAGTGCCAAAGATACGATAATAAGAAGCATGCATCTGCAGAACCGTTGCACAGTGTTTTCAGCCCATGGACATTTATGATGTGGGCATTGGATATAATGGGTCCATTTACGACAGCACCTGGAGGAAGAAAATACATGATAGTAGCACTGATTATTTTTCCAAATGGGTAGAGGCTAAAGCTACAGTGACAATAACAACATGAGATGCCGAAAAATTCATATGGGAACACATAATATGCAGATTTGGAATACCATTGGCGTTAGTAGCTGATAATGGAACCCAATTCCAAGCAACAGAGGTGAAATAATTCTGTGAAGAAAAAGGGATACAACAAAAATTTAGTACACCATACTTTCCCCAACAAGCGGAGATCTCCAACAAGCGGACAAGCGGAGATCTCCAACAAGACCTTACTGCAGAAAATCAAAAAGAAACTGGAAAGGGCAAAAGGTCTATGGGCAGACATATTACATAAAGTCATGTGGGCATACAAATCAACAAGACGAAATGCTACATTAGAATCGCCATTTCCTTTGGCATATGGTATAGACCTAGAAGGAATTGATTTAAAAAGAGAAAGAGCAACTATACATCTAGAAAATCATCATAGAAAGATGAAGAAAAACCAAAAGTCACTGAAGCCAAGACATTTCCAAGTTGGAGATTTGGTACTGAGAGAAGTTCTACCGAGTAGCCCAGAATACAAAATGGGAAAATTATGAGCTAATTGGGAAGGCCCTTATGTTGTTTCAGAATGCATGGGGAAAGGATCTTATAGATTGAAAAATCTAGCAGGAGAAGAGATTTGGTACCCATATAATGTAACGAAATTAAATAGGTACTACCTGTAATATAGCAGCTTCTGTACTGCACAAAGTAATATTCTCAAATATTGAAATAGCAGCTTCTGTACTGCACAAAGTAATATTCTCAAATATTGAAATAACAGCTTATGTATTGCACAAAATAATATTCTCAAATATTGAAACAACATCTTTTGTACTGCACAAAGTAATATTCTCAAATATTGAAATAGCAGCTTCTATACTGCACAAAGTGATATTCTCAAACATTGAAACAACAACTTTTGTACTGTACAAAGTAATATATTTCCACATAATGGAATAGCAGTTCCTACACTGCAACAAAATTTTTTGAATAACCTTAATATAATTTAAACGCACAAAAGTTCAAAAAAAATATTTTGCACAGATCAAGAGGCGTTAAGGGAAACAACTAAACCCTATTATGGTATATTCAGGTCCAAATGTTATATGGCAGAGTCTGATGTTATATAACAAAGACCATTGCTATCATTAAACAGCTAAGACTGATCCTGGTAAAGAGCTGCCCTGATCAATTATTAGAAGCTCAAACCTGAAGTTCAAACAACAGCACAGAAAGAGACCCTGGCCAGGTATCTCGAAATAAGACTGTTCGCACCTTTGAGAGTTGTTGTACTCTCAATTGGGAAGAAGTTTTGTCAGGGCGTTGTCCGGTCAAACCCACTAGCGTTGGTATGTCAAGCTAGTTGTCAGTGTTAGGTGTCAAAACATAATTATTGATTTAGCCTACTAAAAGGTTTACTTCGGGTTAGGATAGAGGTAGTAGAGTTTAAAGTCGATCTCCACCCTTTGAAAATGAAGATGAAGAACACACGAAGACATCATCCAGGACTTCATCAACAAAGGTTAGTAAAGATTGAATTTTCCTTGAAGTCTTGTTATTCTTATCTCTATCTATCGAAGTATTGAACTCACTATGTGGAACAATGCTTATGACGGTGAAATTACATCATTGTATATTAACCCGAGGAGATTTGTTCCATATGATCATAGTGAGGGCAACCTTTGACCTTTGAGTAGGTCTGCATGTTATAGTGAACAAGAATCACTTAATTCTGTTGTATAACAAAGAAGTTATGAGTGATTTATTGAAACTGAAAAGCGTGGCTAAAAGCTGAATTCGGGAAAAGGAGTATGAAGCTTCTGGAATCTTCTAGAACTTTCTGGAACGCTTTTTAAAAGCATGGCTGTTCGTGAACCGCCCCCGGAAATCACGGTTAGGGTTTTTCCGATCGTGTGTCGGACTGATCCTTTGAGATCCAAACTCAGGTTAACAGGTCTGGATATTGATTTTTGAGATCGTCCAGATCTGACCATAAGTCTCACGAGCCCAAACGAAAAGTTGGTTGTATTTCGGTACCCATGCTTTTTCAATTGGTATCAGAGCCGGTGAAGACGTAACTGTCTGTGTTTATCGCGACTTGTGAGTTATGGGACAAAGCGTAAAAGCTTGTAACGTACTATCAGGAGGCACTTTTGATGTACATGCAGAAGTTGATTTTGTTAAAAGTTTTGAACCAGATCTTAATGATACTCTCTCTTTCCAATCAAGAACGGAACATGCCTTGATTGGATCTACTAGACAAGATACTCTTGTTGATGATGTAGAGTCGGATGATGACTGGGAATTATGTCTTCAGAAAGCATTTGATGAAGACAATTTCGATTCAGACATTAAGGGAGAGATATTAAATGAGATCAAAGAAAGCGTTAAGATTGTACCTCTTTTATTTGCGAAGAGCAAATCTAACTCTGTTCTCTTTAACATTATATCTCAGTGGTCTCGAGATTATATGAATGTGAGAACTTGCTACAAAAGACTTTTTATTGATTCTCGTCTTGTCAAGGGTCAACTAAAAGATTGCTGCAAAGAGTTACGTTTGAAAGAACGTGAAAGAACAAATCTTCGCGATGAGCTCAGTGAGTTGAATGAAATGCTCAAGGCATATGATGCCAAGATTGTCGCTCGAATAAACTGTTTAGAATAAAACGAAAGCACTTTCCTCACTAGGGAAAAACGTCTGGAAACTGATTTGGCTAATGCTCTTGTCGAAATCAAGACGTTGAAAGAGTTGAACAATAGCTCAGACAAATTAAACTCATTGTTAGAAGCTAGTAAAAATCCATCGTGACACACGAGGTTTGGGCTATAAAGGGAATAGACACTCCAAATAATAACAAAGAGGTGAAATTTGTCAAGGCTAAGGATTCTTCTCAACCTAAGGTTACTACTGATCCTCAAAGTGATCTACCTCCAAAACAAGTCAAGGAGAAGAAGAGCAAGATTTATCAAGCTCCAAAGAAAGCACACGCATATCCAGGTAACAACGAGCATCTCACTCCTTTTGTTACTTAAAATTGCCATTATTGTGGAGGTAAAGGTCACTTGGCCAGAAGTTGCAGATTCCGTAAAAGAAATGAGAAAGCCAATGGCTCGACTATTTCTGTTGTTTTGGAGATTAACGACAAACCTAACAACAATGGAGCATCTTCTAACGATCTAGGTTGTGAACGTCCAACCTTTAGGCATAAGAAACAGAATTATGACAAGCCAAGTTTTGCCAATAAACGCTCTACAAAGTCCTCTCGTAATCGTCATAATTACAGAAAGGAAAACAACTTTGTACAAGCAAAGACGAGATCTGATGTTCCCAATTGGAAGTCGACTAACTTTCAAAAGAATGGTCAATCCAATTCTTTCCCAAGCAATCTTATTGAGAAAGATGGGAAGAAAGATCTTATTGCTCCTAAGACCACTCAAAAGTGGATACCAAAGAATATTGGTAGAGCAATAAATGCCAAAGGGAATGATCACCCCAGTGAGGCTACCCAAAGAGAATTCATGAAAAATATTGTGTCATTTAACCAAAAAATGCTTGGTATGATGCAATCACATCATGAGATGCTTGGGTTACTGGTGAAAAACAGGAAAAGGGGTAAGGCAAAGAACTCTAAGCCGAAGGCTACTTCTGGTGAAAAACCCAGTGATGTAGGAGATCATGTTTTAACCACAAAAGGTGAACAAGAAATTGTTCACCCTGACACAACTTGATTGTGTTTGTGCGGCCTCACCATGTAGTGCCCTTTCAATTGAGATGGTGAGGAAAGCACAAGGATAGGGCACAGACCATGTTGGAGATTACATAAAGGTATGTTAACATTGATCAAGTTAATATTCATTTGTTCAAAGGTTGTCAAATCCTTGAATATGAATGCGTATCTTTCATGTTTTTCTAACTCAACTTGGTTTTAAGAGTTCTTAAATATACAAGTTGCAAACAAAGTCTATGACTTTTGTTTTGAACAAAGAGTGAATCCTACCGACATGACATTCTTTTTATGTTAGTATACCTTCTTGGTGTACTACGGTTATAGGATCATTATGAGTTAGATTCAATACACTCAATGGTTTGCTTGCAAATCAATGTAGGAAAATGGTGAATCTAAGGAGTTATACTCTATTTGAGCATGTTGGATTATAGCTGAGGGTGTATCACGCGTCTAAGTACTAGCCAAACCCAGAACTTCCAGCGGATCCAAGTTAAACCCTAATCTGAATTGAAAAAGGAGGGGTACCGAAATTCTACCAACTTTTCATTTTGGCTCGTGAGTCTTAGGGTTTAAGTCTGGACGATCTCAAAAATCAATATCCAAACTTATAACTGGAGTTGTTAAACCTCGACAAAGATGAACTTTGGAGTCAACTCTACAGTTAGACAATAATGTACTACTTGGTGCTTTAATTATACAATCAGAGATATAATGCGGAAAGTAAAAGCACACAAGACACCAGAGATTTTTTTTAACGAGGAAACTGCCTTGCAGAAAAACCTCGGGATCTCGTCCAGATTGAACACCGCCCAGTACAAACTGACTACAAACGCTAGCCTACTATAAGACTTCGGTCTGGGATGTAGCAGAGACCAACTCAAGCCCTCCAAGCGAATTGGCTATTGTCGCCTTCCTTACGTCTCTAGATCCCCCACAGATCGTCACGCACTTGATTCCCCCAGCTGACGTCCTTTACAGGCCTAGGAGTTGCTTTGACCGCTGTCAAAGGCTTGTGTCAGCAATACTGGCTTTTCAACCTAATTGTTGACATATGGTGTAACTGTCCTCTATCAGTTTACCACACACAAGATGACTTCCTTCGGATTGTTAAATCCAGGTCATACGGAAATCTACTTCACAAATTGGGGCTGACACGCAAATCGAGTAAGCAATGCCCAACTTGTCTCTACCTCAGTTATACACAAAGAATCACTTAAGAAACTTGTATAACTGGAGCTAACTAGGTCTTACAACACCGAGTGCAGCCGTGCGTTGCTACCTTTCCAACCTTGTTGAATAACGTATTAGTTCTTGAATAACCGTATAGCAGAAGAGACGGACTTTAGAATAGACAAGAACGTGATCAGGTTACAAAGGTTACAAGTTAATCCGATTTCAACCAAAGATGGTTTCAATCTCCTACCTGTGCTTCCCAACTCTTAAGAGAAGTATTTATAGTCGTAGGGAGTTCCCAGAGGAGCTGCAACCTATAGAGGATGACTATACCACAACAAGCATTCACCGAAGTGAAAAGAGTTTACGCTACCTTCCCTAAGGACCTTCACGTATGCTTGATGCTTGCGGTATTTGTCCGTAGACACCTCTATTTATAGCACTCAATAAGATAGGTTGATTTGGAATAAAGCAATCAATTACTTGTCCCACAAGTTAGGGAAACCCTAAACTTGATAACCAAGTAATAGAGATTAATCTCAATTGGAATTATTTTTAGAGTTATCTGCCATGTGTTTTGTTAGCTCAAAAACACTTCAAGATAGAAATCCAACAGACCAGAGATAATCTTATCTTATTGACTCATTGAGGATCGTTAGATGGAACACAAAAGATATTCTGTGATAATCAAGTCCATCTAAGAGATAAAGGAGTTTAGAGTTTGACGCAAGTGAAATTCTGATAGAATATCCACTAAATCCAACACCAACAAAGTAACCGACATTCAGGTTCGCGTACTGGTTCGCGAAATGTTCAGCACTTCGAACTCAGAAGAAATCCGAGTTTCTGGTTTGCGAACCGGTTCGGGAACCGTCCGCCTGTCAAATTTCGTCAAATCTGGATTCCGCTGGAAGTAATGGGCTGAGCCAGAACTAGACGTGTGTTACGCCCTCAGCTGTGATCCATGGACTCTTTGCTCAAGAGTACTCCTTTAGATTCATCCATATCCAACTAACAGTTTGCAAGCAAACCATTGTAATGGACACATGGCACCGAATCTGTCGCATTCATTCTTGTACTCACAGTATTTGTGGGATCAAACACTGGTCATGACACAAGGTCACGTTACACAAGAATACGATCTCAATCGCTATTATCACTACTAAAGTAGTCGACTATATTTCGAAAGAATAGAGAAAGTAGAATAGAAGAATATCCATAAAGTCATAACTCCTACTAACCTTTTGTCGATGAAGAATAATTGATGTCTTCTTTGTCTTCACAGTCTTCGTCTTCAAGGTCTCTACTACTTTGTCTATATCCCAATTCCGAAATCTAAACTCTAGTAGGCTAAATCAAGAATTGAGTTTTGACACCTAAAACTGACAACTAGCTTGACATACCAACGCTAGTGGGTTTGACCGGACAATGCCCTAACATGAATAACGACGGTTCCCGAACCGTTTGTAAACAGTGACTTGGGAATTTTTCCTGAGTTCCAAATCGTCAATTTGTACGCGTACTAGTACGTGAACCTCAGATTCGATGTATTTGGTCGTGATTCAGAAGGACGGTTTGCGAACCGTCCAAGGTGAATATTCTCTGGGATATTTACGCGGTGTTTAACAAAGACTCCTGGAACTCATAAATACGTGGATTTGATCTTAAAAGAGAATACCTTATGCAGTCCAACGTGATCTTTGTTCCAAGGAAAACTTTATTCACACTTATTGGTGAAACTCCATGTGAAAAAGCTAATCCTTTACTCTAAGAATAAACCAATCTTGTTAACACGAGTTTTGTATCTTAGAGGGCAATACGTGATCTTCCTGATCATGTTGTGGGTATTGCCAACATGACTTTATTCATTGCTATCCTAGTGATGACTAGATTATCAAAGTCATAGATATCACAAAAGTTATATTACCTTCTTGTTTTAAGAAGAGAAAACTTTTTGTGATCGTACTTTTATTTCTTAGAAAATGGCTAGGAAAAGAGAATTGTAAACAAAGGAATACTGGATAACATTAAATTGTTTTGTCCATGTTAGGCTTTGTAAGTTGTTCTTTATTGAATAACACCGCATGGGGGAGAGTTCTTAACTGAACTTGCGCTTAATAACAAATCTTTTTGGGGAGCGTGGTTGTGGAATATTAGGAGAAAAGTGTATCTATATTTCTCCAAAAGATGAGAACTCAGGAATCTTCATTCAGATTTCCTAGTTATACCATCTTAAACTTGGTATACGAGTACTTAGCTTAACCTATTCCATAGGTTTATGAAACCCTAGTCTCAAACTCGTTTGTCATATTTTTGTGACAAATAGGGGGAGAATACATATGGTTCTTGTTCTTGTGGTTCATAACCATAGGGGGAGAACATCATGTGTTTACTTGCTGTACTTTTTCAAAGTATCAAGTAAGGGGGAGTAATTAAAGTTAAGAAGAAGCTTCATATCAGGAATGAGTAGAATCACTTTAAAAGTTTTGATACACGGACTATAAAGTTTCCCTGATTCTTACTCTTTGCACAAACAACATATGGGTTAGCATATTAATCCATGAAAGCTTCAACTTGTTTGAGCTAGATATGTTGTAGTTGTTGTCTACGAGTTTTTCAACAAGAGTTAAAAAGAACACATCAAGACTCAAAGGAGAAGTTGAAGAATTCAAGAAATCAAGATACATCTGGAATAGAGCTTTATTGTTTTATCTTTTGAATCCATATGTAAATTAGTTTTGTCACTAAAATTGACAAAGGGGGAGATTGTTAGGGCATTGTCCGGTCAAATCCACTAGCGTTGGTATGTCAATCTAGTTATCAGTTTTAGGTGTCAAAACATAATTATTGATTTAACCTACTAAAAGGTTTACTTCGGGTTAGGATAGAGGTAGTAGAGTTTAAAGTCGATCTCCACCCTTTGAAGACAAAGATGAAGAACACACGAAGACATCATCAAGGACTTCATCAACAAAGGTTAGTAAAGATTGAATTTTCCTTGAAGTCTTGTTATTCTTATCTCTATCTATCGAAGTAATGAACTCACTTTGTGGAACAATGCTTATGACGGTGAAATTACATCATTGTATATTAACCCGAGGAGATTTGGTCCATATGATCATAGTGAGGGCAACCTTTGATCTTTGAGTAGGTCTGCATGTTATAGTGAATGAAACGCTTCAAGAATCACTTAATTCCGTTGTATAACGAAGAAGTTATGAGTGATTTATTGAAACTGAAAAGCGTGGCTAAAAGCTGAATTCGGGAAAAGGAGTAGGAAGCTTCTGGAATCTTCTAGAACTTTTTGGAACGCTTTTTAAAAGCGTGGCAGTTCGCGAACCGCCCCCGGAAATCACGATTAGGGTTTTTTCGGTGGTGTTTCTGAGGTCCGTCTCCTGGCTACGATGGCCCACTTTCACACGTGTGTTGTGGTCCGTTCTGATTAGGGTTTTTCTACACTTATCTTGTTTAAGAGATAAAGGTAGCAAAATATTTTGTTACACCTATCTTGTTAAGAGATAAGTATTATAGAATATCCCCTAGTCAAAGGATAAAGCTTATCCTTTCACAATGTATCTACATGTGAAAGGAGGTTACATACATTGTGTGCAAGCTAAGTAACGGGCACGTTTACACGGTCCCTAGCTAACTTGTTGAACAAGATATATTAGCTTTATCTTTAAGCAACCATCACTATAAATAAGAATTCATGTAGCTTAACAAACTATCCCTGCTGGTGCGTGTGCTACATAAGGTTGTTCTCTGTTATTTCTGTTCTTCACGAACAAGGTGAGAATTACAAAAGACTTTACTTAGGAATTGTAAAGCCAAGTTTAACTATCTTTCTTCTCTAGATAGTTCTGAACTTGTATCCAGGTAGACCATTATAATCCTTGTCTATTATATGATCCTTCTCTTCTGCAATAAGGCCATTCAAGGATTATAGGTTGTAAAACCAGGATTGATAGATACGATCTATTTTGTATATCAGCTTTTGTTGGTAGACATATAGATTAGAAATTCTACAACATTTGCTAGGTTTTCTAGTCGTTCTTGTAAGAATACAATTAGGTCGCCACGAATCTCGTGCAAACCCTAATTGTGTGCTTTTGATACCTGACCTTGTGTACGGTTCCTCAAAAGCACAAAACAAGTTTTCCAAAACCTTGATTATATCTAAAGGGAAAATTGTTCTTTACGTATTCTCTGTCGAAAGACGGTTTGAGTACAAAAAGCCTTTAACAGCGGTTAAAGCAACTCCTAGGCATGTAAAGGACGTCAGCTAGGGGAATCAAGTGTGTGACGATCTGTGGGGGATCCAGAGACGTAAGGAGTGCAACAATAGCTAATTCGCTTGGAGGGTGAAATCAGTCTTTTCTACATCCCAATCCGAAGTCTTATAGTAGGTTAGCGTTTGTAGACAGTTAATACTGTGTGGTGTTCAAGACGAGGTCCCGGGGTTTTTCTGTTGGATTGCAGTTCCTCGTTAACAAAACTTCTTGTGTCTTGTGTGCTTTACCTTCCGCATTATATTATCTAATTATATAATTAAAGCGACACAAGTCTTACGTTATTAATAAACTTGATCGTTGTCCCCAATCCATCCAGTGGATTTACCAAGACCCTGTCTTGTGTCGGACTGATCCTTTGAGATCCAAACTCAGGTTAACAGGTCTGGATATTGATTTTTGAGATCGTCCAGATCTGACCATAAGTTTCACGAGCCCAAACGAAAAGTTGGTTGTATTTCGGTACCCCTGCTTTTTCAAGTTTAAAACCATACAACATAAGAAAGACAGAACATTGATGCGAAACATAAAAAATTGATTGAAAGAGTGCAAATATGACAAAATATAAACCAATATATAAAACCAAAAATCATAATATCTTTCTACAAAGGACATATATGATAAAAGTCATGATAAAATTTTTATGTAGTGTATAAACCAACAACACCACCATAAATAATTGTCTAAAAAAAAAAAGAGGAGAACCTCACGATCACTCGTATATAAAGTTATATTAATAAAGCTCATCTGGGAGAAGGCTGTGGAAAGAAGAACAGGAGGCAGCAGATCTTGTAGATTCAACAAGCTTATCATAATCTGCCTTAGCCGCATCGAGATGACGGTCCCTCTCCTTAACAAGAATCCAAAATTTGACCTCGGCTTGTGCACCACTGAGCTTTGTACAAAGATCAAAGTTCTCCTTCATAAGGTCATTAACTATTCCTTGTTCTCTCCCCAGACTTTCTTTCAAAACATCAACCTCTACAGATGTGGCAGTACTGTTTTTTGCCTTCTTAAGATCAGAATAAAGATCATCCAGATGACGGAGTGAGCGTTCATACACGGCAACATGGCTAGCAAGCCCCTAAAATAAAACAACAAATAAATCATTCATACATATCATTCAAAATAATAAAATGAGATTTGTGATATGAATTATGAAAATACCTTATATTGAGCATGAACAACTTCCTGAATATTCTTGAAGAAATTCAGTCCATAAGAGTACTTAACATCGCATTCAGGGATAATACTTGAGAGAAGTTGAAAAACAAAATCACGGCTCTCATTCCCCAACAAAGAACTGGTATATTCACTCAACTCAAGAAAATTATCATGAGCGTCATTAAGGTTAGGCTTGTGTTTCTTACCCGATGAAACCTCAGATTCATTGGGATCAAAGAATATATCTTTCCTTTTAACTATACAAAAAAAATAAAAATAATAATAAATTTAAAATCAATTGAAGAACTAAATATATATGACAACATTGGAATTTCTCATAAATTTATAAGTACTAATAAGAACAATCTATATATATATATATATATATATATATAATAAAATAAGAAATATTTATGAAGAACAATCACTACGCCACAGGGCCTGATTTGTAACGTTTTTTTTTCCGCATCTGCAACGTTAATAGCCGTTGCACACGTGGCAACGTCAAATAACGTTGCGCAATTTTTTTTAACGTTGCTTTAAATATTTATTAATATATATTAATTAAGCAACGTTATTAACGTTGCCAATAACGTTGCGCATGAAGGGCTAAATACGTCTTTTTACCGGAAAATAGATTTTCCGGGTTTATATTAAGTTTTTCCTATTTATCTTTTTTTCCTTATCCGCTCGTCTCTCCCTCTTCTTCTCCGTCTCTCATCTTCTTCTCCTCTTCTCTGTCTCTCACTGCAATCACCGAAAGCTATACCCCAACTACACAAAACCTTCAAACAGAAATCTTAATCAACTCCTATAAACCCTCACTACGCCATATGTTTTCAGATCTAACTCTAAACCATACGTTTTCAGATCTAACTCAAAATCTGAGATTTGTGGGGTTTTGGAGATGGGGAAGGTATGGGTTTTATTTTATTTTTGTTTTTGCTTCTTCAATTTGGGTTCTAGGGTTTTCTGATAAGTTATGTTTTTTCAATTTGTCTCGTGGTGAAAAGGGGTTCTGATGAACAACTTCAACAACTTGAGAAATTAACAACTTTTATGGTATACAAATATTATTAGGGATTGTATTCATGTATCTCGTTTCTTCAGTAAATGTATTTCTTCTACTTTTTTCGTCTAATTGTAGATTTTTAAGTTTTTTTATGAGTTTTTTTTCAAATCCATTTTCATCTGAAGCTGTGGAACTCAATTGGTTCCGAAGTTTCAATTGAAGATGTCACATGTATATCTTTCAGATCCATGACCTTTTGAGAGTATTGTGGATGTTTCCTTCATGTCTAAATTTTTGTGGCTTATCTCAATATGTCTATGTATGGTATTGTGAATTGGTTATTTAGAAATTGGATTGATGAATGTTCTTTGAAATTTAAGGTGTTAAAAGAAAGTTTTAAGTGGAAGAAATGATAATATGTGAATTTGTTACAGTCATACACTGCCTTCTGTATAGGATAAAGTCTTGGCTGATTCCATTTAGTGTTGTGGACTCATGCTAGTTGACGTTGTAAAGGATCTAATGTGTATTGTTTTATTCACTGAGTATGAAATTCTAAGTGTAGTGCAGTTTTTAAGGAGTATGAAATTGTAAGTGTAGTGCAGTTTTTAAGGGAAAGGAATGAACCTGTGTTTGATAGATTGTGATGGATAAGGTTTGACATGATAAGTGACTGGTGTTACTCACCATTATACTTAGTCTAGTGCAGGACTAAACTCAAATCTGTTTCTTACTCACCAGATATGTATTTTAGTCTAGTGACTGGTATGGTTCAGATTAAACACAAAATGTAATGTATAATGCTAAAAGAAATTGCTTGATTTTCTTAGTTCATGCTGTTTGAACTGCAGGAATGGTGAACATACCAGGGGATATCCTACCATATGTCCTTGTTTGGCTGTCTGTGAAGTCGATTGCACGATTCAGGTGTGTGAACAAAGCATGGTGCAATTTATTGATCATGTTTCATAATATTTAGACCTTAGCTATGATCTATCATTGTCTACATTTGAGCGCATTGCAGATTTCGCAGAAGCCCTTGCTGCCAAGATGCCTGCAGAAGCCCTATACATGTTTGCTTCTTCGAAAGAAAACTGTGTTTTTCTTTGGACAAACAAACTTCTTTGGGATTTTGAGTTGAACTAATGGAATGGGTTTGATACAGGGAGTGGGTGGAATTATGGAATTGGCGCCGTGTTATTTGCCTGCTGTCCGTGCTTCGTCTCCTGTTATCGCGTTGGCAGTAGAAAGAGGGTGGAGCGAGTCTGCTAGTCCTAGTGTTAGGGGGCCCCACCTGCTCTCGTGTTCAAGTTTGCTGAGCTAGATGAAAGGCTTCAGGCTGGTTACAAGTTGACCACAAACGGGAAGTTCTCTGATGCTTTAAAGCTCTTTCTGCTAGTGACACAAGTACTCATGGTGGACTTTCTGTACCTCGCAGAGCGGCTGAAAAGATCTTTTCTCCCCTAGTGCGTACATTTTCTTATTTTTCTATTCACATTTTATGTATAGTATCAACATTACACATACTCGTTATACCTGCAAATTCTAGTGCTTATTAAGGATCACGATTAAAAGGACTTCTCGATGCAACCCCCAGCTCAAGAGTTAGTAGCCAAAGACCTGCACAATGTGGCGTGGACATTCAGGCATATATGTCGTGGTATGTAAATCCAACCTTTTTTTCTTTCCAATTTGTGCCCTTAAGCCCTCTCTTGCATGAACATCCTTTCCATTTTTCAGGCCAACCGAAGAGGCACTTGCTGACGACGGGTTGGAGTGTTTTTGTCAGCACAAAAAGACTTTTTGCTGGTGATTCAGTCTTTTTCATAAGGTATCCAAATGATAAAAGTGAAGTAAAAACTTTAGTCTAAGCTTTTTTACTTGTAATGCTCATCACACTAAGATAACATACTTTCTGTGCAGAGATGAGAAATCACAGCTTCTTTTGGGTATAAGACGTGCTAATAGACAACAACCAGTACTCTCATCATCTGTAATATCAAGTGATAGCATGCATATAGAAATTCTCGCGGCAGCTGCTCAGTTTATACTATACAGGTGTAATTTTTAAAGATTCAGAGATGAGTTTTTTTGTTTTTGGAAGTTTGTTCTGTTTGTTTGATGGTCGTACATTTTCTTAGGACATGTTCTGTCTATCTTTCGGTATCTTCTTTGTTACCAAATCTTATTAAAATACTTTTCCTTTTGTAGGGCAAGTTGATAATGTATGTAATTAGTGTTGGGAATCCCTGTTGGATCAAGGCTTATGGGAGTGGTTTCAGTACTGTTTCACTAGTCCCTATGTGTGTCTCATGGGTTTTGTTATGAGCTCGCCCAGTTGTGCCATATTTCTGGAATGGTGATATCTTCTTAAAGCTTCTTGGTAAGGTTTAAATCTGAAGAACTTTTGCCTGCTTATTGTGTTCATTTACTTATTGTACAGAGTTTTTTTTTTTTTTTGTATCTACTTCTTTGGTAAATTTTTGTGTAGTTGTTCTTGTTTTGTGGTCGCTTGATATTGATTGTGTGGCAGACAAAGACAGGCATGTGAAGTCTGTTGCAAAAACCACGCCAAGGAAAGCTCCTTTAAAGGTTGTATGGAGAAGGCTCATATCTTAATACGACTCTCAAGTAAGTCATTCTTCTTCTGGTTCACAAAGTGTTGACTTACGTTATGTATGTTGCATGTTTTGGTAAGGTATTGTGGACTTGGAACTAGTTTCTGCAGACTGCTTGACATGAAATGTGTCGAATGGTAATGTTTATGACCAAGGTGATATCTATGCTCTTATGGTAGTTGGTAGTTTAGTCAGGTGGATAGCTTGCAAAGGCATCAGTGGGATTGTTGTGACTTTATAAATTGATGGATGCTAGGAAGTTTTACAAGAATCTGTTGATCATAATATATATCTGACATGACACTGGTCATATGATCTGTTGATCATAAAATCAAAACCAAACCCGCACTGCTGTGTTCTAGGTTGGTCTCGAAACTTAGATCTGCTCCAGGAGGATGCTTAGGTCAGAACACTTTCCTGCTAGCTAATTTTTTATTTTTCAACTTTGTAGTGCAAACATTTCTTATTGGTTTTTCTTTATGCAACAAGAAGGAGAAGAAGAGATGAGGAAATTGAGGACAGAACATTTTTTTTGCCTTGTAGCTTCTCTACAAATATTTAGTACGATATTTTGTATTTTTTGTAATACGATAATTTGTATTTTTTGTAATACGATAATTAGTATTTTTTGTAATACATTTTTTTTTATTTTAAATTAAAAAATCCGCAACGTTTATAAGCGTTGCCTAAATTACAGAAAACGTTGCTCTAAATAAATTCTGCAACGTTACTTACGTTGCTTTAAATAAAAAAGTGCAACGGAAGATGCAACGTTACTTCCGTTGCTTTAATTAATTAGAGAAACGTTAATAGATGTCACGAAAAGTTTGTGACGCCGTATTCGCAACGCTAATAGACGTTGCTTTAATTCTGCGCAACGTCTATAAGCGTTACAAACAGGCCCCTGTGGCGTAGTGAATAATCATAATTACCATGAAATGGAGTTCGTCTGAAATTTGGAGGTAAGTTATAAGCCTTCGGAATCCAATTCCCAAATAGGATCACAGGGTGAAGAGCTTGATTTTCAACAACAGAATTCATGTCAATTCCTATAGGATTTTCTTCAAGACCCAAAGATTGTTGCGAATTTGGATCCCTAAGAACCAATCGCATAATACGAGGACCCTCTATGGGAATGCCAAGAGAATACATTTTCCAAATCTTTTCAGCAGTAATAACTTCACCATCAGCAATAAGATTTCGATCTATAACCTTGTAAATATTGTGAAAAAATTTAGATTCAATTTCACATATACATAACTTGGTTGTATAAAGGAAATCAAGAATGATTAGATCTATAAGAAATGAGAGACCGCAAAAAATATGGGTCTGAGGGATAATGATTTCACTAGTCCTTACTTGCTCGATTTCTAAGCAATTAGGAGTTGCGGGTTTGGGATCCCTGACAGACAAATTAAGATCTGGTGGAAAGTTAGAGGCTTCTAGAATTAAAGAAGTAGGAATAGCAGAAAAAGACTTAACCGCCATTGATAATGGATTTGAAACTAAAAAGATCACTGAAGAAGAAAACATAAATCGGGGAAATTATTTTGACTAGAATGACTGATAGTATCCGATAGAGGATATATATATATATATATATAAACTCTAAGGGAACGCGTGTCGAAGAGAATACTAAAAGACATACAGATCCTGCAATATGAATAAAACAGGGTATGCCAAATTACAATTATAAAAGCGCATTCTGCACTAAGTGTTTTTTGGAAGGAGTACGCAGTACCCTCAATAAAACAAAATTTGCATAGATCATATAACAGAACCCACAAAAGCTGAGACACATTGATGTCCAAGAACAACAAAAACTACAATGTTTAATTCAAAACCAGTCCACATGCTAGTTTTCAATAAAACTAGGGGCAAATATGTAGATGACAAAATATAGCATCCACCACAGAAGACAATAGAAACCGGACTATATGTACTGCAGGTCCTGCGTAGCGACTCAGAGGAGGATCAGACCAAGGTACCAGAGTCCGGATATGCGCTAATGGCTGCGGATGCAGAACCCGACACGACTTAAGGCGGTTAAGCGACAGAAGAGACTGCCAAGGAGAATACGAGGTTCTGTCATCCAGAAGGCGGGAATGCGAGCTAAACAATCGGATCTTAGATATTTATCTGGTGTGTTTACTGACTTGTATTCCCGTCGTCTATAAAAGGCCAGACACGCCTCATCTGTAAACCAAGTAATTCATGAATGAGAAAACAGACTAGACTCTTTCTCTCTAAACAATCTTTCTAAACAATCTCTCTCTTTACTTTTATGTTAGCATGGTTAGTTGAAGCAAAACATTCGTACCACGTTATCGATCAAGTAGATTCAAACACTGAGAGAAGAATAGTAGATCAAAGCAAAGTCTAATTATCTCTTAGATCACCGGATTAACACCGGATAATTGGTGAAAGGTATGAACTAAACCTAATTTCGTATCTTCACTTCATATGGGACGCACAGTGGAGACGGCATTGTGTTCGAAACACCTCTAAAAGAACTCCTCTCATATGTATTCAAGTTGGATTTCGAGTGCATCAACAATGTCGTTGAGTACGAAGCCTTTATGTTATGATTAAAATTTAAAAAAGAAATTAACGTCGAGAAAATCTTTGTAAGAGGGGATTCGAAGCTAGTCACTAATCAAGTAAGCGGCGAGTTCTAAGTAAAAGAAGAACGCTTGGCACCTTACCGCGAGCACAACGACAGATCCTGAAACTGGGAAACGTTCTAGTCAAACACACAAGGAGGCAAATTAATCGTCACGCAGATGCCCTTGCGACACTCGCGGATAAAATGCAACTGATAGGAGCAAACGAAGGCTCGATAACAGTCAAACAACGCATCATACCTAGTACGCACATGCAAGAAGAGCGACTGGATGAAGAAAATGACTTGCGTAGAGTGATCATAGAGGATTTGAGTAGGGATAACAAAAGTAGGGTCACACCATTCAAAAAGCTACGAATGTTCGTGTTAGAGCATGGCTCGGTCAACCTCACTAAGTGTTGGTATGTCAAGCTTAGTTGTCAACTTTAGTGATCAAAACTCGACCGCTAAACAACACACATTAGGTAAGGTCATCATTGAGTTAGCTTTAGGTTGTGGAAGATTTTGGTAGGATTTAGAATCACTGGTTGAAGAGTTGAAGAAGACTGAAGATCAAACGAAGACATCCGGCTTCATCATTCAAGAGGTTAGTGAATCTAAATAACGCGATTCCATTATCTTTTACACTTGTGCTACAAAATACAAAAACATAACTCATTGTTGAAGCTTTCGTTATGAATTGATCACTTGTGATCAGTGTGTCTTAAGATATAACTCCGCTTTATCGCTTGTGATATTGTTGTTGAAGTTATGACGTTCCATATTGCTTAGAGATTTCTTTTCTTCTCCGTCTCTAAGTAATATAAGGTTTTTCCTAAAAACTTTGAGTTGCTATAGCAGTTGTGATGTTGTCTCGGTGGTATTACGAGATTTAATCCATCACAATATTGTGTCTCTACTTACCTAGTCTGATTCAGTCGGATTGATTAGAACGTACTTGTATGAGCTAAATGTAAGAGAGATCGTGAATCACACTTATGTTGTGTAGACTCGATATATTGTTGTTCTGAGTTCGTATACTACGTCATGGTTTGGCTCTGATTACTGAAGTTCTGGACCATTTATTTTTATTTGATTCTTAATATATGAACATCTTGTACGCCATATCATACTTTTAGATTTCGAAACCATATTCTTGATTATCTCATCTTATGAATTTTCAGAGTTCGAAACCTCATTGTAGGTTTTGGTAAAACTAAACTTTGATTTCGAAACCATAATCTGGTTTTCGCATTCATGAGCTATTCAGTTTAAATAAAATGTGACCAATGAGAGAACATGAGTTCGAAACGATGTTTGCTGGCTAACAGTGACTTGAGACCAATGTGTCTTGACCATGTGAGTTCTAAAAGGTCTAAAAGACCCCGGGGTTTCCTAAAGGTTTATGTGAAACGGGAAATATAACCTGTGCGTCAAGGACAAAAAGGTGTGATGCTGAAACGTTTCTTGACCACATGGACTCTCAAGTTCGACACCAAACATTTGTGATGAGAATAATATGTGTTTCTTTTTTCGAAACCTTAACCAAGGTTTTGTTAAAATTAATCTAAAGTTCGAAACCTAACTTTGGTTTCGTTATGTGGAAACTTGATTTGGGAACCTTAATTCGGTTCTGGTCATATATGAACTTTAGGATCCGAAACCTTAATCTGATTTTGCCAAACAGTATGTAGATTTTGAAACCTAAAAATGGTTATCCCTGGTTCGACCCCAAGCATGGAGTTTTCCCACATCTCGGCAATCCGCTCCAACAGAACTCCGACGAACCCTTCCGCCATGGCACAGTTTGCATCCTCCCTTGCAATATGCCCGAACTCTCTCCAGATACGTGTGTACATGTCCTCATACTCTTGAGAAACAACGAACCGCCTATAGCCACTTGGTAGGACCTGACTCCACTCAGAAGGGGAAAAGAGACACCTCGGCCCGGATAAAGCGCGTTCAGTCTAGCCTCCCTGGCTTCAATCTCAGCATCAATAGCGTCCCTGGAGTCGGAGTCCACAATCTCCTCAGTGTTGCCATTCTCGATGACTTCTTCCTCGCCCCCTTCGCCCATGGACACGCCTACAGTAGCGGGGGAAGCTACACCACTAGTCACCACCATCTCGTCGCGCATGTACTCTCCGCTTTCCTTCATGGACTAAAAAAAAATAGAGGAGTCAAAAGGGGGGCACGAGTTACCACTGGTCTAGAAGTAAGGAAGACACAAGTGAAGACATAAAGAGCGGAGTCCCTTACCGCGACAGGATGCGGCTCCTCACGAAGGAGTGATGAAGCGTTGAACGTCTCAGCTACCTCTCGCTCCTTATCACCAACAGTCGAAGACCCCACTGGCTCGTTGTCTCCTAGATGATCCTCCTACAAGAAGACAACACAAGAATGAAGACTCGACTAAACATTAGCAGGGGAACAAAACAGTCTTGATGGAAGATTCATTACCGTCACATCAGCGTCCTCATATTCTGGCATGTATCCCCTGGGAATCCTCATCCGAGGTCGACTCCTCCTGGTATCTCGTACTGAGACCATATCGTCCGACTGGGGACTAGGAGTAGAGCACGCCTGCAAAAAAAAAAAATAAAAAATAAATAATGAAGGGTAAAGAGAAAGACATTTTATAACCAAGAAGGAGTTGCAGTCGGATCACCATACCTGAGTGGGAGCTACGAGAGCACACCGACTTCCCTCATCGACGAAACCACGAAGGACTTGGAGAGTACCATTCCAAAACTCATGATACTCAAGAGTCATCCTCGCTGGTCGGTAACGAAAGATAAAAGGAGAACGACGACAGGGGAGAAGTGATACGTCGAGCGAAGACCGCAATTCAGCCACAGAAGGCACAAGGGACAATTTCTTTGGCACATCTTGATCAAAACCCATCACTCTCGCAGCCCTATCAATGTTGTAAGGAATTAATACCTCCTCTCCTTGAAGGTAACCAAGGATGTAACCAGGAGTACTGCTGTTGATAAAGATAGCTTGCCCAACAGTAAGGCCATTCGACTCTCGAGGTCCTAATCGTAGCTCAACACCAGGGTCCTCCGTGAAAGTTATGGGTTGTATGATATCGGGGGAAGAGTTAGTATACCACGGGCAGAGGTCGACATTCCTCTCATCATCTAGCAAATCCCCCAACTCCGGAGAAAGAATAGGCAACTTGCTATTCCACTGCAGAATTCGAGGACACTCCTTCAATGTGTCGTTCAGAGAAGCACCATTTTTGGGTCTATGAGGTATGAAGTGCTCCCACAAGATCGCCTGGATAAACAAGGGGTTTGCATAAGTACTAACCCTACTAACGCCGGGCACCGACATATCTCGGACGAAAGCATCGAATTGAGCGTACTGAGAACCGAGGAACAAGCTACCGATGGGCAAACTCTGACCATGAGCCAGGAGAACAGCAAGTGGAACGACATGAGGTTTCAAGGTACCACGAGGGGCATCAGCGAAAATGTCCCTGGACAACCAGAGTACTAGGAACGCCGCAATACAGAGAATGCTCTCGGGGGTTCCCCCATTGGGATTTGTGCCACCCACATACCAATGGTCGGTCCACTTAATGTAATTCTCGTTTGAATAAGCTTTGGGTATCTGCAATTCTCGGATCTTCCTATTCAAAACCTCGATCATCGCGCCTTGATCCGAAGAACAGCTATCTGGGAGACTCCCTAACATTGGAAGATGGTATAAAGCAGCCACCGACTCTAGAGAGATCGCGAACTCGTCCCAGCTAGCCACGAAAGTCTTCGTTGCCCTGCACCAACGGAGGAGGAAAGTAACAATGGCGCCAGAATCCTTATACATCCTCAAGTTCCTAGTTTCCTTCACCGCGTGGAAGACTCCTGACCGCTCCAGAATCGGACGAACCTTCTCGTTAGTCAACACGAAGTCATACCAAGCACAGCAAAGTGGTACGGCGAAGGACGGAACTCTGAAGTCAACAGGTAATCCCTCAAGCGCCTTGGATTCCATACAAAACCTAACAGTCTCCGACGGCACCACGTTCAAAGAATCGTCGAAGTCGCCTTGCCTTGGGAAAAAACAGGCAGAAAAGTCTCCACGACCAACAAAGGCAGTCGGTTTCCTAACAACAGGAGCGTATGAAAATCTATCATCACACTTGGGAGTCCTGGCAGCGGTATCACGAACGGAATGGTGCCCGGAAATTGACTTATTCTTACCGCCACGCTTCCTCTGCAGCATACAAACGAATCCAAGTAAGTCATCGCTACTTGTATTTTCTAGGAAAACATAAATGCCTAGGCGTAAATGCTTACTGAAGTATATGTGCAAACACAAGAAAAATTGTATGCATGCATATGGCGCTATATTCATGGCGCCACCAAACCTGGCCTCAAATTCATACTGTCAGACATATCCCTGCCCATTGTAGACTTAGCTTTTCCAAATCTTTTAAGCAGGTCATGGATGTAGTTATTCTTCATCCTGATGACATCTCAGGTTGGGTAAAACTTTTGTTGTTTCCCATTTGTGTATTGTCTAATTATTCTCCACAGAATAGTGAGGAGAAGAGATCAGGCAACAGGAGGAGGTTGCAAGGCCATTCTATTATTCATGCTCTTAATGTTTGGAATGAGTCAGATGGGTGTGTCAGCATAATTCAGAGCTTACTTGATGCTAGTGCTGCCCCCAAACCTCCCAAGTCTGATCCTCTTAAGAAGAAATCACAAGAGGAGATCAACATTAGTTTGTGCAAAAGGAAACTCAGCAATGGTACATACACTGCAGCCATCAGAGTCTTGACTTCTAGTGGAGTTGCTCCTCAAAATGCTGATACCTTAGCTTTGTTACAGTCAAAGCATCCACCAGCACCACCACCACACATGCCTGTTACCCCTCACTCTTCTGAACATGTTTGTGCTGACAAAGATCTGGTTTTCAGTAGACTCAGAAGTTTTCCAAAAGGGACTTCATGTGGAAGAGATGGCTTGCATGCTCAACATCTTTTAGATGCCTTATGTGGTCCTGCTGCTGCCATAGCTGATGAGGTTTTGGGCTCAATCACCTCCATTGTCAATTTGTTTCTTGCTGGTCAATGTCCTAAGCAGTTGGGTGTGTTTATTGCCAGTGCTCCCTTAACCCCCTTGATGAAACCAGATGGAGGCATTAGACCCATTGCTGTGGGCACTATATGGAGGAGGCTGGTCTCTAAGTGTGCTGCTTCTCTGGTCAGTAAGGACATGAACTGTTACTTGAAGGATTATTAGTTTGGGGTTGGAGTTCCTTGTGGCAGTGAAGCAATCATTCATGCTGTCAACAGAATTGTCACAGAGCAGCAGTCAGATTCTTCATTGACTATGCTTCTTGTTGATTTTAAGAATGCCTTTAATTTGGTTGACAGGTCTGTTATGATTCAGGAGGTTAGGAATATTTGCCCTGCAATATCTAGATGGGTGGAGTTCTGCTATGCTTCCCCAGCCAGATTGTATTATGGACCTCATACTCTTGCTTCTGCTCAAGGGGTACAGCAGGGTGATCCATTGGGTCCTTTGTTGTTTGCATTAACCCTCCACCCTTTAGTTCTTCACATCTCCAGAGAGTGTCAGTTATGTCTGCAAGCTTGGTATTTAGATGATGGTACCATCATTGGTGACACCATGATGGTTGCTAAAGCTTTCAACATTATCCAACTTGAGGGACATAGCAGGGGCCTTGAGCTTAATATTCAGAAAACAGAAATTTTTTGGCCATCCTCAGACCCCAGGTGCAAGTACCCAAATGTTTTTCCTGCTGACATTGGTAAGCCTATTGATGGTGTCAAGCTTTTGGGGGGTGCAGTTAGCATTAGTGCTGATTTTTGTCACCAGTTGCTTCTTGCCAGGGTTAACAAGACTTTGAGGTTGATGGATGCTGTACAGAAACTTTAAGATCCACAGTGTGAACTCCTTCTCCTTCGCAATTGCATTGGTGTCTCCAAGCTCTACTTTTCCATGAGGACCACAACACCTACCTTCTCTCATTCTGCTCTGAGTTCATATGATGATTATTTGTTTGAATATCTAAGAAATTTGCTTGTTGGTGATGGTCCAGGCTATGGCCCTTTGCAACACAGGATGGTTACTTTGCCCATCAATGAGGGAGGTTTGGGTATTTATTCCCTGCATGATACTTCTCATTATTGCTTCTTAGCATCCTGTCTGCTGACTCAGATGTTACAAAGTGAAATCCTGCATGATGCTAGCATTACTGGTAAGAGTACTGTCCTCCTGCAAGCTATGGATATTTTTTCTACAGTGTGTGGTATTGAATCTTCTTGCATTACTGAATCTGCCCCCCATCCCATATGTGCTCTGGCTATTCAGTATTTTGCTGAAGTTTCTAAGAAGATGCCTACCACTTATGACATGACTCCTAGAGATCTAGCTTTGTGGCAGTGCAATAAAACTCTGCATGCTCAGGATTATCTAATGGCCATCCCAGCAGAGGGCTTAGGTCAGAAAATTGGACCTCAACACTTCAGTGCAGTTCTGAGCTATAGATTGGGCATTCCCTTATTTATTGCAGATTCTCCTTGCTCTTGTTGTGGGAAGCCAATGGATGTTTTTGGTGATCATGCAGTCCATTGTGCTAGCACTGTGGGCATTAAATCCAGACATAATAGAGTTAGAGATACTATTGCTGACATCTGTTTCAGAGCTGGGGTGTCTACCAAAGTTGAAGCTCCTTTGGGATTTCTTACTAATGAAGGTGGTGGGTTAAGACCAGCTGATGTCTTGGTATACAATTGGGAGGATGGGAGGGACACTTGTTTTGATGTTACTGGGGTTTCACCATTTGCTGGAGGGGGTGTTCCTGTTTTTGCTCCTGGTATAGCTTTGGTCAGGGCTGTTGACAAGAAGAGGAGTAAATATGAAGATGTTTGTAAAGCTAATGGGTACAATTTTGGCACTTTGGCTTTCACCACCTTTGGTGAGCTTGGTGATGAAACTGTGGCATTTTTGAAATGGCTTAGGAATTTTGTCTCTAGGCATGATTCTACCATTAGAGTAGGGAATTACTTTTTCATTAGAGTTGGCATTGCCATTCAAATTGGGATTGGGTCTCAGCTTGTAGCTAGACTCCCCACTCGTTCTATGTAATTTACTCTAATTTTTCCTATTCTAATAAAATGCATGGTTTCATAATAATAACAATAATAATAATAATAATAATAATAATAATAATAATAATAAGAGGAGAGAGAAACTGGAGAGGCGATTTTTGTGCGATTTTTGGGTTTCATGCCGTGAAGATTGAAATTCACGGCTGCTACCTGATTCACGCCGTTAATCTCCTTGCACTTCACACCAATCTAATCCCCCTTCTCTTCTCTACATTTTGATATCACCATCAACCAGATCTCTCATCTTTTCGCCATTCTGGCTTACGGTTACGACAGGGAGAAAACGGTTATGGTCTGTTCTTCATCAACAACTAACTATTATTATCATGCCTAGAACCCGCTCTCAATCTCAACCTTGCTACAATCAAAGCCCCAGACCTTCATACAACCTTCATCAGTCCCCATGTTCATCATCTGGCCATGTCAGGAAACGACCCACATTGATTCATACTCTTGTTGATTGCCCCTTTCGTGGCTTTGACGGGTGTGATAATGGCATCAAGCATCGGGGCTTTGCCACCACTTCTTTGGGTCGTCACTTGGATGATAAGCACCACATGAGTGACGAAGGTTTAGAGGTTTGCAGATCAAGGATCAGTGACAATCTGATGGTTTATACCAATTGGGAAAAAAGCGCAGTAAATATTTAGAGGTCTGTCGAACCAATGGTTATAGTTTTGGGGCTTTGGGTTTCACCACCTTGGGCGAGGTTGGAGACGAAACAGTGGAGTTTTTGAGGCGACTGAAGAACTACATGTCTAGGCATAATGCATCAATGAATGTAGGAAATTATCTCTTCATTAGAATAGGGTTCGCTATTCAGAAAGGGATTGGGACCCAGCTTGTAGCTAGGCTCCCATCTGGCAATGTACAAGACTAAGTTCTTTGTTTTTCTATTAATAAAGCCGATAATAATAATAATAATAATAATAAGGGGTTGGAGCTCAGCTTGTCGCGAGACTCCCCTCGACCACTGTATGAACTCTTATGTTGTTCTTAATACAATGCCTTTTATAATAATAATAATAATAATAATAATAATAATAATAATAATAATAAT